>JANHFK010001565.1:55505-70981 GCA_036250565.1 Sibynophis collaris
CCCCAACAATCTGGGTCCTCATTTTACCCACCTCGGAAGGATGGAAGTCTGAGTCTGAGATTCGAACTGCTGGTAGCTGGCAGTCAGCAGAAGTAACCTGCAGTACTACATTCTAACCACTGCAATACAACTCGGCATTGTAGTTTGCATTACAGGTAGCCCTCAACTTAGAACAATTCAGTTAGTGATTGTTCAGAGTTTCAACAGCACTGAAAAAGATGACGGAATGGTGCTCCTAAGAACTGAGCGTATTTCTTTTGAAGTTTGGCTCGTGGCTCATGAATTAATTAGGGCATTTTTCGGAAACTTCACAGGAACTGCTATTTCACCATTACAACCTTGGCAGCATCCGCATGTGATCAAAATTCAGATACTTGGCAATTGGTTCATACTTATGACCGTGACAGCATCCTCAGAATCATGTGGTCTCGTTTCGTAACTTCCTGACAAGCAAAGTCATTGGGGAAGCCAGATTCACTTAACAATCAAGTTACTAACATATTAACTGGAGTGATTCGGTTAACGACTGTGCCAAGAAATGTTGTAAAATGGTGCAGAACTCACTTAACAACATAAATTTTGGGCTCAATTGTGGTCGTAAGTCAAGGACCACCTGTATTTGCTTATTCTGCTACCCCCCATACAATCCAGGTAAATGTGTCAGTAGAGCCACTTTTTTACATTTAATCTCTTTTCAGTCTGCTCCAAAATTCAGCACTATCTGAATCTAAAACACACCACTTTTAGAGCATATTTCATATTTATATATTACAAATTTTTCAAAGCAGCAAAGAGGGAAAGAGAGCATGCCTGTTACAAATTAATGTTATCTTTGTGACAGTTTCGCAAAGCCTGAAATTGGGAATCCAGAAGGGAAGGTAACCATTACTTGCATGCTGTGTATGAACTGAAGAATCAATATTCTTTTATAGTATAAAATGAACTTAATGGTCCTATGAGGGACTATTTTTTAGAGTAAGCACGTTTTATTGTGGAAATATTACATAGTGTATCAGTATAGTATATTTTATAGTACATTAGTATAGTATATTTTGTTTTTAAAAATTAGCCTCTATCATAGTAGCATCTGGATGCATGCCATCCCATTCACCCTCTGATGTCAGGATGCTAGGTTGATTTCTAACTATCCTGCTACTTTTTGAATAATTATTTGCCTGTGCCTCTTGACCTTTTGACCCTAGGAAAAGCCTTTCATTGCATGAGCATTTCTGTATAAAAATGTGAGATGTGAAGTAGTTCTGCAAAACAGAGAATAAAATAATTATAACCTGTAAATAGGCTTATGTATCTGAACAAAGTTTTCTTTCTAAGTGTGCCTTTTGTGTCTCTGAAAGAGTGTGTTGCATGCCACATGTAGCGTGCAATATAAATGTAAATACAAGGGCAGGGAAATAAATAATCTTTATTTCAGAAATTGGCAGAGCAACCCTTTGATTTTTCTCCTCCATTCTGTCAGGATCACGTGGGAGGGAACAAAATTTGGGTTCTTGTCTCAGTTTGATTAAGAATAGGAAAATCAAATGCTGCCTGGGATATTCAGAAAGAAATCAGCCAGATATTGTCTAGCTTGAGTAGTGAAACATTTGCAAGAAAACAACCAAGCTCAGAAAGCACCAAGAACCCGTCATCGGACAGATTCTCTGCACACACACACACATGCACACACACACACAGAGCCCAGTTAAAGAATTATAAAAAAGGAAGTGAGCAGGAGGATGGATTGAAAAAGTCCTCCAGGAAACAGGGCAAGCCTCAACAGGGCATAAGCAAGAGAGCGGAACTGGCTTAAGCATTGCACCTTGAAGTGGAGCCAGAATATATCCTCTCTCTGCCAATTTGCCTCAATATTCCCTGCTCTCCTGTCTTTCACTGGTTGAAGTCGATCTCCTCCCTTTACCTTAAGTAACATTGCATTACAAGTAGACATTACCTTCTTAAGTCAATACTGTATATAAGGTAAATAAACAAAGATCAGTGGTGACAATAGAAATCTTTCACAGAGATTCCCCACCCAACTTTTATGCCATTCTGCTTCCTCCCTCTAAATGTTTCTAATCAAACTCCATGAGTGAGCTTGTTACAAATGCTGCCAACAGCAAGGATTATTTTCCTCTGGTCCTCCCCAGGAGAGGAGGGTGTTCAGACATCTAGCCTCCATCATAATTCTTTATTTCTAAAGTCCTCCCTCTCTTCTAAGGTGGTGATGACGCTATGAATTTTGACATTGAGAAGAGCACTGGCAGCATTGTTATTGCAAGAACTCTAGATGCAAAGGAAAGATCAAACTACAATCTCACCATAGAGGTCACAGATGGATCAAGCATCATTAAGACACAGGTCAGTACCACAAAGTCTAATTCAAAGTCCACATCAGTAATATGAACAACATTTTCATAATGGTCTGTATATAGTGCTCACTGTAACATCTGTTTTAGAAAAATACTAGATATTCAAATGCCAGTTGAATTATCACTTCAGGTTTAGGGTTAAACGTTCTTTAAAACAATCAGTTTACCCAGTTCTCATGCTCTGGTGGATTAGAACCAATAAACAAAACATTGTCTATAATGTGATCTCATTTGGGGAAGAAGGCTCCAAACTACTATTGGTCATTCAGTGAGCCAAATAAACAACAGAGGGATATCCTATCTCAGAAATTCTTTCCTAAATTTCTACTTCAATAATTGATGATTGGAAATCCAAAAGGATTACAAATCTACTACAAATCCACTTCTAATTTCAGACTCTGCTAAGATCCATTGACCGTGATGCAGGTGAGGTATAGAGCTGGTTTCTTGTTTTACTTCTTTCCTCATATATGACAATGTATGCTCCAATAAGCTGCTTCAATAGAGCCTTATCTAGCTGAAATTATAGACATGGGTTCATCTCTGACTATTGTCATCTTTTATGGCAGCTGAGGACTGAATTATATAGAAGTTTACTTGTAGGGAGGAGATCTTTTAAGCAAAGATCTAGTCTGATTATTAGCTCCTTTAAACAATGATCTAGTCTGATTATTACTTTATTAAGTACTATGAACATAGCATATAATGTAGAAAAAATTATAAATATATATAATGCATATATAATGTAGAATAATCAATACTGAGAGTGCCTTAGCTCACTGTCATTTTGAATGTCTTAGAACTTTATTCTGCTATGAAGAGTCATCTTTCGATACCTTGGCTAACATAACAATTCCAGCCCCAGGAACTTCTTTCTCTGCTTACTTTAACATTTATTATTGGATAAGTAGTGAACCTTGCATTTGCAGATTCATGGGATTGGGTTTTACTGAAAAAAGGAAGTCCTTTTCCAAGATGGATACCAGGAAATGTGTTTTCCTTGAAATGTTGACTTTAGAATAATATCCTCTAAATTCACACTGCCCAAGCTTGTTGTCTTTCAAGCAAATCTTGAAGACATGGCTCTTCCCTCCCACCCTGGTATGAAATTCTATTTCCATTGTTTTTTTCTTATTAATTAGGCCTTATTCTTTTTAGTTTCCATTATTTTTACTCGGGTGTAGTCATCTTATGCACGGTGGGGAGGTGGGGCATTACCAATTGTTTTTATCATAAATGCCTAATGCTAGTTGAGTTGAGCAACTCCATACATTTCATAAAACAAATGAGTATTCTTTAATTTGATACCTGCTTCGGGGTAAGTATATTGAGGCAGCCAAACCAGTCACTGCTCTATATTCATTTTGTTTCTTCACCAGCTGCAACTTCCTGGCATCATTTCATTCTTCCTCTTTCTCCTTTATATTGCCATCTCAGTCTAGTTTGGCCAAGTTTCCATTTTATTTAACTAGCTGTAATAAACTAGATGATTTCATTTTAGGATGAAGTCCTGATATCATTACAATATATATTGTGCCATCAAATCAAACTGAGTATCAGCATCTGGCATCTTGGGATATCTGCCAGACCACCAGAATTTGAAACTTGCTCTAGGCTCATTTTATTACCTTCTTATGCAACCAGGTGCTTACAAGTACAGTAGAAGCTAGATTAGGTGCCATGGTGATGTTTGGCCGAGGTATAGTATTGTTAGCAATTCCTCATGCAGATTCTCAAATCATAAAGATACATTGTGCAAACGCTCTGCTTTTCCACTAAC
Organism: Sibynophis collaris; assembly: GCA_036250565.1. NCBI lineage: Eukaryota > Metazoa > Chordata > Lepidosauria > Squamata > Sibynophiidae > Sibynophis > Sibynophis collaris. The sequence goes on from JANHFK010001565.1 coordinate 59,655, forward strand.
AATCTGGAACTGCTTTGCATTAATTTATCAACAAAAATCACAGCAGCGAATAAGTTGACATGAACCTGTAGATAAATAAGCATGAGAATTGTGAGAATAAGGAAGAGCAGGGTAAACATCTGAAAAGTGTCATCATTGGGTATTTGTTTACATAGTGCTTCCCTAAAATACACTTTTGAAGCAGTTTTTTTAAGGCAATGGATACCAAGGAAGAAATTTGAACTCTCTAAAGCGAACAATAGAAACATATGTTTTAGGAATAAATTTAACTCATGGAACAGACCATGCACACAAATTGTGCATCTTAAAAGAAATGTAAAAGAGTTATGCAGTATTTGGCCCATGAGAGATGGCCGCACTTGGCCACAGCAAGACCCTTCATTCTGGAATGGTGACTATTCACCTTGTTGAATCATTCAATTCGTAGTAAAAGTATCAGAATGGTAAAAGGAGAAAAGAAGTAACAGAAAGGTTGCTTTCTTAAGCAGCGATTCCCTTGTACTATCATGGAAAGGACACACTTGCATAGCCCTGTTTTGACCTTCTCTACTGCTTGTTTTTTGCCCACTTCTCATAGGCTTACATCCATGTGATTGACATTAACCAGCATCCACCACGGTTTTTGGAGTACCGCTATGAGGCTCGCATTCCAGAAGATACGCTCCCTGGGACAGAATTCCTGGGCGTCAGTGCAGCCGACCAGGATCATGGGAAAGGGTTGATCTACACCCTCCATAGCAGCTTAGATCCTAGAAGCCTGAAACTCTTTCAAATAGACCCAAGCCGTGGCACACTCGTGACAGTATCAGACCTTGATGCTCAATCCATGCCATTGCATACTTTGACAGTGATGGTACGTGAGAAGCAGAAAATAAATGATTCATTTATTTAATTTCTATCCTCTTCTGTCTTACCTTATGGGCTGTGGGCAGTTTGCCACAGGGTTTCTAAACTGTGTTTGTTGCATCTAATGATTTTTTTTTTAAAAAGAAAGGTGGATAAAATGAGAAGGAATTCATTCAGAATTATACTTCAAACCTAAATCTTATTTGTGATGTAATATTGTTTAAACAAAATATCTGTGGTTGATTTGTTGGCTGTTCAGGTACGAGACCAGGATGTCCCTATCAAGCGAGACTTTGCCCGAATTGTCATTCATATTGAGGGCTGTAACAGCCACCCTCCACAGTTCACCGGCCTCCATTATAAAGCAGAAATTCTGGATGTGGCTCCAATTGGCACAGAAGTTGTGCAAGTCCGTGCCCTGGATCCAGATCAAGGAGTTAATGCTGAAGTCCACTATTGCTTTGAAGCAGGTAAGGCACCTATACGCACTGCCTTATGAAGATTTTTTTTGTGTGGATGTGTTTAACTACATCAATGATATATGTCAGCTGAGCATATTGTTCTGAATCTACTACATATTCAACATTAATTACAATTAAAAAAATTAGAGCCAACTGGTCCATGAATACTTTCTGTTGTTTCCCTTCTTCTAACTCCTAACACTCGTCTTGTTAACCAAAGGGCACATTTGCTGTTAATATTTGGGGGCTTCCTATCTTGGGCTGATGCTTCTTGACTCAAAGCATCAAATCATGTACCGACTAAGTCACTTTGGTATCATTTCCCCTGGTTCTATGCCCCTCTCACTTTTCTGTATCTGGAAACAAAACACCAGTCACTTTCCTTTCAGTGGGCAGGTTTTCCTGGACATACATGCTGTGTGTGTGTGTGTATGCCTCTGCGGGCTTGCACATGCACGTGCCCGCACACGTGTGTGTAAGAGAGAGAGAAATTAAAAGTTATACATAAGTTGAACTTATATGACGAAGTTCAGAGTAGAAGACTTCAGGCTCCAAATTGTCCATAAGCTACCTGAAAGCTGAGGGTGAAAACTGACATCAGATGACTGGAAAGTCAATGAAATGGCAGAATTGCACTTTAGGAAATAAATGCAGTAGATAATATGAATAGAAAAGGGAGAAGTTCAGAAAGAAAATCAGAATTTAAACAAAAAAATCCAGATAGGTTTCAAACCAGTAATATTAAGGGATACAAAATAGACGTTTTACTGTAGCAACGGGATAAAAAGAGAAGTCTAACAGCTATTACAGTTAATGCTAAGGAGTGGCTCATTTTGAAGAGATGATCTTTCCTGTGCAAAGTATCCAGTGAATAGCTGATCTTCAGCTGCAGAAAAATCAAAGTGTTTTGCTCAATCAAAAAGGAACAATCAGTGCAAAGGAGGAAAACTGTACATTCAAATTAAAGCAGGGAAATGTGTGAGGAGCTTACTTTTAGAGTGACTGAAAGATTGACAGAGGGCGACGCCATTTTTTTCTGCCTTCCAGAATTGCTTACTGGACAGTTTTGAGAACAGGGTAAGAAAGTGAACAGACCTGCTTAAAGACAATCGTGTCTGATAGCATCAGTGTCTCCAAAGTCATCAGCTCGTACACTTTAATTTATTTAAGAGAGAGTTTAGGGAGTGTGGCACAATGACATCATCAAAGGGCTAGAGCCAGAATAATCAGCTTGCATTGTTGTTTTTGCTTTCAGAGAAAATGGGTACGTTCATGCAGGAGAAATGTAATATACCTATTTTCCATACCTTTAGTTTTAAAAAGACCAAATTGACACACACACACACACCCCAAAAAAAGGCAAGTCAAGACTTTTTTATCTAATTTTATAAAAATCTACTTCTTCCTAGGGTCTTTAAAAAAAGGTACATTTAAGCATAACAAACTAGTGTGATGGAAAACAATAATTTAATTATGCTTTTTCACTTAAGATTTGTTTGTTTGTTTTCAGGGAATAGCAGAGACTTTTTCGCCATCAATAAATTATCTGGAATTATTACAGTTTCTCAGAAGTTAGATCAATCCAAGCAAGAAAGATTTACTCTCACAGTAAAAGCAGAAGACCAAGGATTTCCCCAGCTGAAAGATTCTACTACTGTGAACATTTATATTAAGCCTTCTGATGCTACTCCCCCACACTTTACAGAAGAAGAATATGTTGTAGAGATCAGTGAATCTGCAATCATTGGCTCTCCAGTAATCCTTGTTTCGGCTATAAGCTCTTCATTTGTTACTTACGAAATAAAAGCTGGAGATAAAGATGGCTTCTTTTCTATCAATTATCAATCTGGACTTATCTCTACCCAGAAGAGCTTAGATTTTGAACAGACTTCATCTTACCAGCTGAAAATAAGGGGCACCAACATGGCAGGATCATTTATGGATGTTCCAGTGTTTGTTTATCTCATAGACCAAAATGACAACCTGCCTATCTTTGATAAACCTTCTTTTATTGGTTGGATCGATGAGAATATTCCACTTGGTAGCATAGTTATGGATGAAAACAATGTACCGCTGGTGATAAATGCAACAGATGCTGACCAAGATTCTAATGCTTTGTTGATTTATGAAATTTTGGAGACGGAAGCCATGACTTTTTTCAAAATAGACCAATATATGGGCACTCTTACTTCTTGTGCTGATATAGATTATGAACGTAATACAGTTTTTCACTTTGGTGTCCATGTACATGATAGTGGCAACCCCATTTTGTTTGCTTCCAAACCTGTTCAAGTCACCATTTATATCAGAAATATAAACGACTGTCCTCCAGTATTTATCAAAAGTTTTTATGACCTTTCTGTGATACTTCCTATTCATGATGGTATGGAACTTTTAAAAGTTAATGCAGAAGATGCAGACTCTGAAGTAATCTACAGTATAGCCGAAGGGAACCCTACGAATACTTTCTTCATTCACAAAATAACTGGTGTTATCTCTCTGCTAAATCATACTAATGTAGGAAACTATCATGAACTTACAATTAGAGCTGGAGATGGTTTATATGTAGCCAGTACATTGGTCAAACTACATTTTACTGAGCCGCAGAACAGCATTTTACAATTTGATCAAGATTTATATTTCGCTATAGTAAAGGAAAATTCCACAGAAGTTCAGATTATTATGGTTCTTGGTGTTATTGGGAATCAATTGAATGAACCACTTTTTTACTCTATCTTGAATGGCACAGAGTGGTTCAGAATGATTCCATCTTCAGGAGTGCTACAGACCAAGAACGTGAAGTTTGATCGTGAAATTCAAGATGTGTATGAAATAGCAGTGGAAGTAAAAGATATTAGAAATCCACCGACGTTATCTCAAGCAATTGTAAGAATAACAGTGGATGATATTAATGATAATCCACCCCAGTTTGAAAACCTACCTTATTATATAGCAATACAGGCTGGCACTGAGCCAGGTGATATTATCTTTAGCGTTTCTGCAACAGATCAGGACCTGGGAAATAATGGAGTCATTTTTTACTCCTTTGTAGAAGACCATCAGCATTTCTGGATTGACCCCTATTCAGGAGACATCTCACTCAAACAACCACTTGATTTGCAAACTTTAAATAAATACACATTGAGTGTTATTGCCCGAGATGCCGGGGAGCCTCCGTTGTATGCTGAGGAAGAGATTACCATAATGGTGAAGAACAAATCTAGCCCTCTGTTTCAAAGTCTCTTCTATGCTGCAAAGGTGCCTGAAAACAATCTACCCAACACACCCATTCTCCACCTCCAGGCCCGAAGCCCTGAAGGTTTACGCTTGATATATAACATTGTGGAAAAAGACGTTCTCAGACTGTTCCATATTAATTTCAAGACTGGCATGCTTATGGCCACAAGCCAACTGGATTATGAATCTGATACAAAACATACATTTACTGTCAGAGCTACAGAAACAGCAGCGGGTTCCTACTCAGAAGCAATTGTGGAAGTTCACGTTGAGGATGTTAACGATAATTTTCCTTTATTTTCACAGACTGTTTATACTGTGTCTGTCTCAGAAGATGTGCCAGCTCAGGCCCATGTAATCCAACTCTTGGTTACTGACCAAGATTCAGGGTTGAACAAACTCGTTTCATATCAGATTTTAGAGGATCGCTCAAATGCCTCAAAGTTCTTTGGCATTGATGGCAGCACTGGTGAAATATCAACAACTCGGAGTCTAGATTATGAAATGAACCGTGAATTTCATATTAAAGTGAGAGCCACAGATCATGGGCTTCCCCCACTCAGCAGTGACGTTCTTGTGATAGTCAACGTGCTGGATATCAATGACAACCCACCAAAATTCAGTCAACTTCAATATCAGGCTAATGTGAGTAAAATGGTCAGCTGCGGTCAGGTTGTCGTAAAGGTACAGGCTTTTGATCCTGACAGCAGAGATACTCCTAGACTGGAATATATGATACTTTCAGGAAATGAGAAAAGGCATTTCACAATTGATAGCACTTCTGGTATAATTTCTACACTAAACCACTGCAAAAAAAATCTGGAATCGTTTTACAGTCTTAGGGTTTCTGCTTCAGATGGAGTTTTTAAGACCACTGTGCCAGTATACATCAACACAACTAATGTCAACAAATATAGCCCAGCATTTCAGCAGGATGTTTATGAAGCCGTATTAGCTGAAAATGCAAAAGTAGGAACTAAAGTGATTGAGCTGTCAGCTATTGACCCAGATGATGGTGCTTATGGCACCATAAATTATATCATCATAAACAAGCTTGGTCAGGAGAAGTTTCTAATAGACGACAAGGGGCGCATTGAAACATTGCAGAAACTGGACAGAGAAAATTCTACAGAAAGAGTTGTTGATATTAAAATCATGGCCAAGGACGGGGGAGGAAAGGTGGCATTTTGCACTGTCAAAATAATACTTACAGATGAAAATGACAATCCACCTAAGTTCAAAGCTTCTGAATACATCTTGTCTATCCAGTCCAATATGAGAAAAGGATCTCCAGTCATTCAAGTTTTAGCTTATGACGCCGATGAAGGAGTAAATGCTGATGTTACCTACTCTGTTGATACAGTGGAGGAAGTCATTGCAGAAGATGTGATTGAGATTAACACTGTCACAGGTGTTGTTGTAGTCAAGGAGAGTCTCAAGGGATTAGAAAACAGAACAGTGAAATTTAGAGTCAGAGCTGAAGATGCCAAGCCTCCCCACTGGCATTCAGTTGTCCCAGTGAAGCTTCAAGTTGTTCCAAGGGAAGTGTCTTTGCCAAGGTTTTCTGAGCCATTATATACCTTCTCGGCATCTGAAGATCTCCCAGAAGGTTCAGAAATAGGATTAGTTCGAGCTATAGGAAAAGAACCCATCATCTACAGTCTGGTAGAAGGAACATCTGCTGAAAGTAATGAGGAAGAGACATTCACTTTGGATAAGCGAACAGGGGCCTTGACTGTTCAGAAGGCAATGGACTATGAAAAGATGAAATGGTACCAAGTAGATGCATTGGCTCATTCTTCATATAAGAATACCAAGTTGGTCTCTTTAGTATCCATAAACATCCATGTAAAAGATGTCAATGATAACAAGCCTATTTTTGAAGCAGATCCTTACAGAGCTTTTGTTATGGAGAACATGCCAGCAGGGACTCCTGTGATTCAGATAACTGCTAACGACCAGGATACTGGAAGTGATGGGCATGTGGCCTATAGCCTAGGATCAGAATTAAGCTACATCAGAGAATTCTTCACCATTGATAGTGAAAATGGCTGGATTATGACCCTTAAAGAACTAGACTGTGAAATTCAGAAAAGTTACAAATTTTTTGTTGTGGCTTCAGATCATGGAAAGAAGATCCAACTTTCTTCTCAAACTCTAGTAGAAGTCACTGTCACTGATGAAAATGATAATGCTCCAGAGTTCTCCAAAAAAATTTACAAAGGGTCGGTTGTTGAGAATGCTGAACCTGGGCAGATGATTACCATTCTTAATAGTATTGACAGAGATATTTCAGAAGAAAATAGACAGGTCGTGTGTTACATCACTGGTAAGTATCTATATTTTTAAAGATTTGGTAAAAAGGGGAGAGGGTATTTTGGATAAATTTATTTAACTTTGAAAAGCTCCCTTTTCTATAGATTAATCTTGCTGATATCTCTGCAGTTGCAAATGTAAGATGATTTTCATTATTAACAATGGAAATATGTCTTATTGGGAGATATTTTGTGACTAAATGTGTAGAGAAATAGCTACATGCCAATATTCCTAGAAAGAGTGCTTTCTATTGGGTCTTATTACATAGAGATCTTCTACACCAGGCTCAATAATTGCTATAAGAAAAATTCTGATCTAAAATGCATTGTAATTTAACTGTATGACATTTATCTGACTCTAACACATCAATGCTGTTAGTCAAATGCAGCTACAGTATTTTGAGCCTGCAGTTTTAATTCCAGTCCTGAACTAAATTTCTGATCAATGATCAAAAGTTAATTATCCATCTCTTGTGTCAATTGTATACTCTAACTAATGAATATATATGTGTCTTTGCATGATAAATATAAACTATGGAGGCACATTTTATCATTTGTGAGTTATTTAGCATAGATATAGAACTAAGAAGAATCACATTTCACTGTAATATATCAAATAAACCATTTCACAAATTGTCAGTGTAGATTGAAAAATCGTCCAGCATGCTAAACAATGGTTTAGTCAGTTCTCTAGGTATCTTTGTAATTAATCTATAGTCAGTATCTATTATAAAATTGTCCCTAAGTACAATAAAGTAGCTGCTTCAGCGATATAACCAGTCCATTCAATCTTCTGGTTAAATGTTATGAATTAACTCAGAATCAGTTATCTATATGATATCATTTGCCACAGAGCAAGTAAATTTTCTGGTTCTACACATAACATGAGTGAGCAATATCCAGAAGGCTCCAGGTATATGCCTCTTTCTGTTATCTTGAAACCTGAAACACTTCTTTTTTTCATAACCATATATTCTCTTTCTTATCAGAAGGAGATGTTCTGGGGCAATTTGGTGTCAGTGAAGTTGATGGGAAATGGAAGGTTTTTTCCAAGAAGCCTCTGAACAGGGAAGAAACAGAAAAATATCTGCTCAAAGTCATGGTATCTGATGGAAAATTTCAAGCAGCCACAGAAGTGGAGATTTTAGTCCTTGATGTTAACGATAACAGCCCTGAATGCAAGCAGGTAATTGTAGATGTATGTAAAAGGTTTCATTCTGAAATTATACAAACATGTATGCGCAGGCTCTATATTGATATGGTGCCAGAGTTGACCTGGACAACTCACAATTATGGAGCAATTATTTGAATAATTACACGTCTGCACAAATCTTCTACTAGTTGCTCATTTTGGAGGAGTCATGAATTATTATTACCTTGGAATAACATAATGTTGGATAGCATTAGGATAGCAGGAAGGAGCCCATCTGTGACACTTCAGTGTTATTGCTTAACAAACAGATATATGGTGCACGTGGCTTAACGTTAACCTTTTAACTTGATAAAATAATTTTCTTCCTTTCCAGACACTGTACGAAGGGAAAGTTTCAGAGGATGCATCCCAAGGATTTTCTGTTCTTAAAGTGTTGGCTACAGATGTTGATGCAGGTAGCAATGGTCAGATCACTTACAGCCTTCATGGAATTGGTGCTGAGGATTTTAGACTGGACTCTCATACAGGTAAAATTATTACATCATTTTAAAGGAACAGTTTTGCTGTTCATACTCATTTCTTCATCACATATTAGAATTAATAATATAGTTTGCCCCTGTTTACTATAAAGCAGAGATAGGCAGATTTTTCGGTGTATCTTGAAGACTTCTTTAATTGAAATACTAAGACTGGTATTTCTCTCTTGATTGGCATAAATATGTCCTCATATTGTAAAACGTTAGTAAGATTTTCCCTAGAAAAAGTATTTAATTTAGTGTAAAATATTATTCACTTCTCATTCAACAAAATTTAGTGTAATAGTCTTGCCTTCTTGTTCTTAGGATGCAAGAAGACTTTGCATTAAGAAATCAGGTTTCCTTGGGTACTACCTTGTAGGCCTCCTATAAGATTTAAAATAGATTCATTCTTTATGTGAATGGGTATGCATGGGTATTTTTTTGCAAAATAGTTTTATAAAAGATTATCCCAAATCTGAAAAGTCCTGAAAAGTCCTGCGAAGGAGAAGGGCGGTCTAAAAATCGAATAAATAAAATAAATTTTAAAAAAATAAAAAAGTTATTATAATGTATTTAAATTCATTGGCCACCCAATTCCAGTGGAAAGATGAAGATTCCTTAGATATCAATCCATAGAATATTATAGTTTTTAGATAATATAATTCTAAATTGTTCTGTGGTGTCCATGAACAGGGAAGTTAAAGATATATTTTTTAACCTTTGGTAAGCATTTATATTTGCATCCTTTTTTCTATTGGCCTGGTTCTACTTCTTAAAATGCTTAAAATGTACAGTTGCATAGAAGTAATGTATCCATAATGATCCTGAAATCCCTGCACCAAATCTTTGTCTTCCAACTATACTTATTAGGAGAACTGACTACTACTTCATTATTGGACCGCGAATTGAAATCAAAGTATCACCTTGTTGTCAAGGCAACAGATGGAGGAGGGCGTTTTTGCCAGATGGAAATTACTGTGCACATAGAGGATACAAATGACAATGCTCCCAGGTTCTATCCCAGCCATTGTGCTGTAGCCATATATGATAATACATCAATAAAAACGCCCATTGCTGTTATCTTTGCAAAGGATCCTGATGAAAGTAAGTCCTTCCCAAATCCTAAGTCGTCTTCGGTTGTTTTCAATGCTTAAAGGAGATGGCATGTTCTTGTTTTTGAGGTTACCTATTAACTTTTTCTGTTAAGTGAAAAAGAGTGGGTCAGCTTGATAGATGCACAACAGATTTCCACATTGGTGACATCTTTATATGTAAACATAGTATTTTTTAATAAATAACGATGGGAAAATAATAACAAGTTGTAGACCTGTTATGTAAGGGAGGGGGAATTTATCAGGCATTCGAGATATATTTAATCAGGTGGACATTTTATGTTGAATATATATGTTATATTTGTTATTTGTTCCACACACTTTTTTATTATTGTACTTTGTTCGGTTGTTTTTTTCTTTGTTTTTTCTTTGTAGTTGATATCTTCTTTTTCCTTTTTCTTTTGTATTTTAAATTTGGAGATAATTTTTTAAAAAATTAAAAATCATGGCAGGTACTAGTTTCCCTTCAATTCATCCCATTTCTAAAAGAATAATTCCCGAATCAAGTGAGCTTTTGCATGACATTACTCGTTTGATATTTTCCAGGTCTCAATGGAGAGGTGAGATATCACCTTGCTGAGTCAGCTAATGGCCATTTTTCAGTCGATGAGGTAACTGGTGTAATTCTTCTAGAGAAGCCTCTGAAGGAATCCCCTTCAGTTCTGGAGTTGACCGCGTTGGCCAAGGACAGTGGGGTTCCACAGTCCCTCTCTTCTTTTACAACTGTGACTGTCTCAGTCGTGGATCTAAAAGAATATCTGCCAGTATTTCTCAGCACAGAATACTTAGTTGAGGTAATGGAGAATGTGGCTGTTGGGACAGAAGTTTTGAATCTATCCACCTTGACAAGAAGTACCGTTGCAAACACAGAGGTTAGATATGAAATCACAAGCGGAAATGATCTTGGGAAGTTCAAGCTCCATTCAAGCACCGGTGAGTTCTTTGTTCAGCAAATAATCCAGTCTACCAATTGTTTTCTTATAACAAGATTTATTTTATCTCTGATCTATTTCTTTACTCATTTAATTATGAACATATCAAGATTTCAGCCAGAGAAAGAATTTAGAGAAATGTCAAAGTTATTGTTCATTCCTTGCATTCACTTTTTAACATTCCTACTCAAAACTCAATATATGTTGAAATTTCTAATTTAAAAATATCGATTTATCTGAGACAAGTCAGTGTGCCCACAAAGCAACCCACGTGGCAATCCTATTTCCACTAGATGGCACCCAATGACCGTCAGGTTTTGGTTGCTGGTTTGTTTTAAATGGTTAAAAATATTTCAAAGCAGCCAATTTTCATAAGAGTTTGGGCTGTTTTAATTTTGTGTTGTTGTTGTTTTTAATTCTGCCTGTATTCGTAGGCATCCTGTACGTTAATGGAACTCTGGATTTTGAAGTTGCCCATGAATATTATTTAACTATCGAGGGTATAAGAAAAACTTCCACATCTTTCAGTGACGTCACAATGGTTGTGATCAACATCACAGACATAAATGATCACGTGCCAGAATTTGGCCAAGATCTCTATATGGCCGACATCAGTGAGGATGCGGCCATTGGTGAAATAGTGCTCAAGGTGAGACATAACCACAATCAGGGTGGGCAACGTTCCTTGGGATGAAAGCCGCATTTAACAATGTTGCACGGGGGTCTTACCTTTCATGTTTTTCTATCTGGATT
>JANHFK010001565.1:76874-91996 GCA_036250565.1 Sibynophis collaris
TGCCCAGGAGGAGATGGATCTTTAAGAATGTTTTGAACTTTCTTAAGGGAGCGGGAGCTATAAAGCTCTTCCAAAGAAGGGAGAGGGCAACCAATGATCCTCTGAAGCATTGTCCTAAACCTTCTGGAGCATTGTCCTATCTGCCACTGTGCAATTGGCAAACCATACCCAGTGCTACTAAGCAATCTTTTTACGCCAGGGAAGAAATTCTGTGCCAAACATCATAATTAGCCCATTATTGCTGAACAGTATCTCCCTGCTTCCTGTTTATGATGTGGTTTGATGGGCATAATAAAAACCTTTGGGGTTCTCCTGGGCTCATAGCTCCTGCTCAAAGCGCAGATGGCAGCTATGCTTAAAAGAAGCTATGCTTTGCACAAATACATCTTGTGCAGCACCTGCAACCTTTTCTAGGTTGGGAGGTACTAATCGTGGTTGTTCAAGTCTTAGTCATCTCCCTATTGGTCTGTTGCAAAATGCTGTACATGGGGATGCTGTAGAAGAGCATTTGGAAGCTTCAACTGGTCCGGAATGCAGGAGCGCATGCAATAATGGGCACATAAGGGTATGCCCATGTATCGCTATTGTTATGTGAATTGCAGAGGCTCCTAGAAGAGTTCTGAGCACAATTCAAGGTGCTGGTCATTATCTCTAAAGCCCTACATGTCACAAGTCCAGGTTATTTGTGAGACTATCTATCCCTGACAGTTCCTGTTCATTCTACTAAATTTGGCATGGTGGTTAAGCGCTTAGTCTCCTTGCTGTCGTTCTGCCTGATGGGATCTCAGAAGTGTGTATAATATGGCACATGCCTTATGGACTAGCCTCCCCAGAAAATACATATGGCCCTTATTTTGCTGGCTTCAGACAGTGAAATTCTGGCTTTTCCCTCAGGCAACGAGGCCAGGATATGGATGGAGCCAGCATGGTATGATTAATAGCTACAAGTTTTATCACAGCCTTAACATTGTTTTAATATATTTTTTAATTATAATGCAGTTTTGATTGTTGTTTGCTGTCCACAGAGTTCCTTCTGTGAGATGAGAAGCTGTATAACTTTAATAAACAAACAACACAAAATAAGTTTGAACAATAAAAAGTTTTTAATGTATTAGTCATGAAGTGCAACTGTTTACAGTGGGGTTTTTTTTCCAGACTGTAACTTTCTTTGCTTATGTTGTCAGGCACAGCTTTGAGGTTTAGTGGGCACAGTTACATATGGTACCACCATCAAGGCAAACGGGATTGGCAGATGCACTTCCATTTACAAACCCACCAGCTCCATGCCATACTGCTTACTACCAATGGAAGCAACAGTGCTGTTCTACAGGTAGGATTCGTCTGTCCTCTGACCATACAATTCAGCCTTATCTTGGTCTGCCATAAAACCACTCCTCAAAACTGAAACCAGCACACTGTTTTCTTGCCTCCTGCATAAGAGTGTTTACTTATATATAAAATTGCAATTAGCCAAATAAAAGGATAATGGGAGGGTTTCTGCCAAATATGGTTAAGTTCCTCTTAATCTGGTTTCCTGCAAAACCACATTGCTTGAGCCAAAGCTGCCACCATTATCTCAGTAGAAGTTTGTGCCTTTCAAATGGAGGAGTTGAATTAGAGAACCCAAAGTTGTTTTGGATGTGATATAGGAGATACGTGATCAATAAAAATAATAAAAATGATGCAATAAATATGTAGGAAATACCTGGGAAAAAAGTACAGGTAAGGTATGTTACAGAGAAAATATATAAAATGTCTTAATATAACATAATTTTATCTTTGGCAGTAAAGGGCTAAATAAGAGAATAAGGGCATGTAATAATTTCTCTGTTTCAGTGTGTTCAGATTACAATGTCTGCATCTAAACTCAGTAGGAAGGCTACCTGTATTTGCGGTTGCAGTTTTCACCAGCAATACTTTAGCATTTTGGATTTTTTCCTCACTCATTTCCTCTCTTTCTCAACTTGAATAATATCCTCTATTGTCCAGAAAAGTCACTTCTGATTTACACTTTGCTGATTCTTTACTTTCTTTATATCTTCTTCTCCCACTTCTCTTCCCTTCCCTTCCCTTTTCTTAATATTTAAATGCCTGCTGTTAAGCATTACATCACCACTATCAAAGTGCTTTAACTCTGGCCATAGGCATCCTAACCTAAACTTGGTAGAATATCACCTTTGGAGACATTTAGAACGCAAATCCACCCCTTTAATACCTGGCCCCAAAATAGAACATAAACATATAAATTACAAAGTTGTGTCTTGCCATTTGTCCCTCTGCCCCACCCTTTTACATATGCATTTCCAGCTATGAAGTTCATTTGTGAGTTTTAACAGCTATATCCACTGCAAAGGATGGGGGAACTGCAGATCAGTCAATCTGTCAACTGGGAAAATTCAGAGTAAACAATGAAGTAACCCTTCTGTAAGCATCTTGAACATTATGCTATTATGCCTACTATTTAATATTGTTATGGTATGCCTCCTGCTAGTTAGAATTGTCATTAAAATATTCCAATAAAAGAAACAGGAAATAGCAATACAATAATAATTTTTACTTTAAGATTCAGAGGTTTATTTCATGAGCAATTTGGAACATAAACAGCCATCATAACACAACTTATATTAATAACCCATTGCAATGAGGTCCACTGATACAGCTGAGTCCAGCAAGGAGTAGCTAGGCCAGTGGCCCTGAACTCATCCCAAGACATCCTTTTTATACTTTTCTGCACTCCTTTCACAAGTTACTTCCTTGTTCTTTCTTACTGGCAGACAGTCTCCACATATACCCATGTACATCTCAAACATCTATCCATCGGCTATTTTCAGTTCCTTATTTCTCACGGTTTCATCCTTCCATGTCCAAATATATTTCAAAACTACGTACTTTGCAAAATCACATTTCACAGCAACGGCTCTGCAGGATTACAAATAGTTCTGTTACACTTTGAAATCTTTCTATGTAAAACTTGGTTCATGTAGCTTTTTAGGGCCTGCTTTTTCCACTTACGCCTTATTGATTCTAATAGATCAATAGGCATTTCCCACAGCATGAACTAATAAAAACCTGATGAATTAAGCTTATCTCATTTGTTGATAGGGAAATTTTATTAGTAGATTGTGGGAACATAATGTAATTTGTGAGCATAATATAGTATTTGATTTCAGTAAAGGACTCCTAAGGTTATTTCATTTAGCAAGATTGCTTAAGTGTAGGTTGAAGGATACAACTATTAAGGGAAGTATAGTTTACTTTAAAATCAGACTTACAAACTGTTTACTTTCTGAATCAAATTGGAAGAAGATATTAAGTGAGATTCCACAGGATTTGATGCCTCCTTGGTTCCCTTCGGTATTTTTATTTATATGATGAAGAGGAGGAGATATATAACATCATAATTACATGAAATTTAACAGAGGTATGGAAATGAAAAAGAAGTTAAATGTACAAATATTGGGGAGAGAAGTAGCACATTGAAACAGTAGCAATTAACTCTTTTTGTTGTCGCTGTTCATAATTTGGCAGGCAGTTCATTTGTCAGACTGAAATTTCCCAAGTTAATTGTCAGTATAGTTAATTTGGTCTGCTGTGCCAGTCTCTGCTCCCTTGAATTTAATTTGTTAGTATTGAGTAGGCTACTAGAATTGGGGTACAGAACATTGGACATCCATTAGATGACAGCAAAAAAAAAAAAACCCTGAAAATAAATTTGATTCTACCATATGATGGTCAATCCAGGTTTTTTTACCAGAGCAATCCAGATCTGGCAAGCAATATTATTGGCTATTATTGCTATATTTTTGTTCTTTTTTTAAAATTGATTGTAAGCAGCATTGAATCATCTAAATGCATTAATTGTATGGGATATACCTGTTTTTAATCAATCAATCTCTGTTTGCCAAAAACCAACAGGTTATTGCCCAACATCTCTATATTCTATATCAAAGCTACTCAAGTAGAATGCATATTTTTCTTGTATGTTTCATCCATATGAAATTAGGTACAGTAGTGATTTAAAAGCCATACTTCCTGCATTCAATGGAAAGGATGCTGTAACGGGCCTGTAATTAAATACATAAATATACGTATACATAACTGGAAAAGGCAGTCACAGGAATCTATGTAGGTATCCAGTGATTAAGAAAATTTATATAAAAATAAAGAGTGAAACCTGTCGGATAATAACACTGTTCAGGCAGGCTGATGACAATTTGCAGTTACTTTGCGTATTTTATTAATTTTCTCAGCACTTCTGGTTTGTTTGCCTTCTAAGTCGGGGCTAAAAATAATTTGTGTTGCTGTTTGTTTGCCTTGGCTATGTCCTAATTGTTCATACATTTTCTCATTTCAATTGAAATGTTTGTGTAGAGACTATTATTTATGAGAGTAGAATTCCCAGTTTGGTCAGATATCCATACAATGATGATAAAGGAACTGGGGCAGTGCTGAACATTATTGGAAATCTAGTGTTAGACTCTTTTGAAAGACAATCTCTGTTGAGAAGGTTTCTCCTGATCAGAGGTACCATTCTATATCACAAGATATTTTACTTTTTACATTTTCTTTGATCCTTAGCAGCATGGTGTGTTTTTTAGATTATGAGATAAATCTTATTTTATGCATTGCCAGAAGCCTTAATGACAGAATTCCAGGTACAAGTTTAATAAAGTTAAAGCACATACAATCTTACTAAAATGAAAAACGTTAAGACCTACAATATAGAGTCAATAAGATCAAAGCATTTTGTACTAAACAAAACAAAACTCTTAAGTATGACACTTTCTGCTTTCAAGTTAATTATTCAAGAGCCTTTAAGCCACCCACATACTCATCCAAGTTTGCAAGCTAATCCAATTGAGATCTGGAACATATGTTACACATTGACCTGAAGGAAAATATGCTTTCGTTCACAGACCGTAAAGCCTTTCCTCTATTAATAGAGGGATAAATGGATGATCATTGGCTGTCATAGGGATATGATTTAAAGTACTTTACAGAATTTAACAAGGCTTTTGAAAGTCATGCTACAGTACATCATTTAGTTTTTCATGAACAGTTTAGGCATAGCTCTTCCCTATATAAACTGTAAGAAAACTAGGATTAGGAATGTTGTTGTCAGAACAATTTTATGTAATTGAGCTTTAACTTGTTTCATTTTTTTGAACAATACTAGTGAAACATTTCGCTTCTGTTTAATAAACACTTCCTGGATTTGTTACTAAGTTTTGCAGTATGATCACTAGATAAAGAAATTATCACAGATTCATTCATTCATATGTGATCCCTATCTCTCCCACACTATCTTTAGGTTTTCTCAACAATTTTCCTATCTGTCTTTCTTTGCATGACATGATCAATTCACTATGCTTCTATTTACGGATAAATGACTCACTGTGTGATAGAAGAATCAGTGGAATCCAAATAAGGAGATGCCCCAATTTTGTGCCTGTTCGAGGTTACTGCCTGAAGCACTGATTATTTCCGAAGCAGGCATGGAGAAATATATTTATTTCTCTCTCAGAGAGAAGGAGAAAGGTCTGCTCATGGTTTCCAACCTGACAGGCATGGCGGGGTAGGGGGAATAGCACTGTCTGATGAGTTGGGGGTTTGGATCTATAAATTATTCTATAAAGTAAGCTGCATGTTTTCCTTCACCATCATGATGTGTTCCAAATACAATTATTCTCATCTAACTCATCTAATAATGCCCTTAGGAATAGTGGAGAGAAAATACTTTTTCTTAGCATCTCTGCAAAGTTACAGCCTTATTTCCTCCCACCTCCCATAGCCTTTTACTGTGTTTATTGTATTTATTGAATTGTACATTATGCAAACATAGCACCATCCTTCTGACATAGGGTGAACTATGATTCAGAAGTACAGGGGCACATAATTCCAGGTATTAGAGGCTTAAGCTAACCAACAGCTCAACCCAGCTTGGCTTTCCCCAAAAGGCTGTTTCTTCCACTGATTCTATTTATGGAGAATTATCAGCTGCTGTCTGCTGTTTGAATCCTGCCGCTGCTCCAGCTTGGTTGCAGTGAGGGAAGAGCCATTCCAGAATAGGCAGCAACATCTGTAGCATTAAGAGAGTGAGAACAGAATCATTGCTAAGATCGTCATGCCATTGGATTCACTCGAATCCAAAGGCCAGAAGTATTCTTAAATGTCAGTGTATTTTCTTCATTTCTGAATGGATAATAGACAGGAACAGAGACAGCCGGATCAGGCCTCCTGCTGTCATGCATGGTACTTCACATGCAATAGCATAGCCCCACCTTTTTCACATGTCCTTGTGGCAAATAGAATTGCCAGTTCAGCTGAAAAGAAAAAGAGGAAAGAGGATCTGGACAAATCAGCTCACTTTGAAATCAGTTGTGTGCCTGCCTTTATAAAAAAATACAAAGAGAAAAAGTGAAAATGTGTTCCATCTTTTTTTTATATGTATATAAAAATATATGTATATTACACATATTACAGAATGTACCTAATCAGTGTCACTAAAAACTTCATAAACATAGTCCTTTAATATCATTGCCATGAAATGGCACAAACTACAGGTAGTAGCAATAGCAATAGCACTTAGACTTACATACTGCTTCACAGTGCTTTACAGCCTTCTCTAAGCGGTTTACAGAGTCAGCATATTATCCCCAACAATCTGAGTCCTCATTTTACCCACCTCGGAAGGATGGAAGGATGAGTCAACCTTGAGCCAATGAGATTTGAACTGCCAAATTGCAGTCAGCCGGCAGTCAGCAGAAGTAGTGCTGCAGTACAGCACTCTAACCACTGCACCACTGTATCTCATGCGTTGTAAATAGTCCTGTATTTACAACCACAATTGGGACCAGAATTTCTGTTCCTAAACAAGATGGTGGTTAAGTGAGTCACACCCGATTTTACAATCTTTTTGCTAGGGTTATTAAGTGAATCGTTGTGGTTAAATGACCATGGGATCCTTAAATGAATCCAGCTTTCCCCATTGACTTTGATTATTGGAAGCCATGATTCTGGGATACTGCAACCCATCATAAATATATGCTGTTTGCCAAGTGCTCAATTTTTTATCAATGACTGTAGGAAATAGACTGCTGCAATAGTCATAAGGGTGAGGATCCATCATACGTCACTTTTTCAGTGCTATTGTAACTTTGAATTGTCACTAAATAAATGATTTTAAGTCTAGGACTACCTGCAGTATTATTAGTCACATTAATAAAAGAATTTATCCTGATCCTTAAATTTCCTAACAGAGGGAAGAAAAAGTATTGCTTTACTTCACATAGGTTTTTTTGTTCCTCACTAAGAGGATTGGAGCAGGAAAAAATAATGAACTTTGAGCAGCAAGGACTTGATTCATCAGAAACTATAGAAACTATTTGAAATCTAGTTGAACACTTATAACTTGGAGTGTACAGACTGTCAAATGTCAAAAAACTATTATTTTGGAGGGACAATTGCTCAGTGATACAAGTAAAGCAGTTAAATGTGGAAATTTCAGTAGATATTTCAAAATGAAGCTGTCGTTTATTTGGCCAATACAGGGGTGGGGGGGAGAATCTAAATTACGTTTTGGATTCTTAGATCTTTGCAACCTAAATCAATACAAAATGCTTATTTTAAACATGCTTTGTATATCTTATGCAGCTTGTTAATGGAGTGCCTCATCTTGGATACAGATGTCGGAGTGGCTTTAGTGCAAACCTTTCATCTCACCGTTTTGTGAGTGACAGTGTGTGGCATTCAGTCTTCCTAGAAGTGAAAAGCCATTCCATCCATTTGCTGGTTGATGACATGGGAAATGCCTCTTTCCATCTCCCAGAGAACTGTAGCATTTCCCACTCCACCAGAGATCTGTTGATTGGAGGACTAGTACAGCATCATCAGCCTCAGAGAATCACTGGTGGGTTCAGGGGTTGCCTGAATGCTGTCACTGTGGATGGAAGAAATCTGGTGGTTCTACCCAAAGAAAAACGATCCAGAGGGGTGGTTGAAGAATCAAGCATTAGGCAGTGCTGCCCACACAGTGGTGCCTGTAGCAGCAACCCCTGCCTTAATGATGGACTCTGCAGTGAAGTACAACATGGAGGTAAGTGTAGTTTAGAGCAGCTCATCTTGGGGAAATTACAAGGATGTGTAGGTCATAGACACTTCTCCTTTCTCTTCCTGGTTAGTTAACCTCTATATTCCAATTTCTGGGGGATAAAGAGAAGGGACAGGCAGAGTGAGCAGGTTGAATGTTCTCATGTTTTCTTCGTTATGCATCAGTGAACTACATGCATTAAACTTCCATTTGCAGGATTTTTCCTTAATGAAGGAACCGATAGGCTCTAACTGTAATGAAATATTGTTGTAAACTGCCTTACAACAGAGTGATTCTGGTGGAAATAAAGCATTATTATGGAAATGGGTGAAAAGAACTATGCATGAGCTTCCAGCAGAGTGAATAGAATTTAAAATAAAAAATGATTATGTTCATGGGTGAAAATGATGTGTTCAATAAGGGTTGCACTAAATATTTGTGTAAATCATTTCTCTGCAATGGTTCTTCCTTTATCCTGGTCACATGGAAGTGACTTTGATACTAATATCTGGTAATTGAAGGGAAACTCTTGGAAACACCTTCTGTAGAGTTAGGGTTCAGTTGTGCACTTTGTTGCATCTGCCTAAAGCCGGCTTCTGCAACTGAGTGGCATGTCTTGACAAATAAGGAACTAACACAAACCCCTCTTGCTTTCCTAGAGCTCACAGTGACAAGATCAGAATCCTGTTTGCTCAGCACCTCATTTAGTTCAACTGCCCTTCATAAACAAGGTTCACCAAGAGAGGGTGTATACGTTCAAGTCCATGCAGATTTATATTCAGGTCAACAGCATGTGGCTGAACTGTACTTGTGAATTTACAATACGTTTCACATCAGTGTTGCCACCTGCAGTGTCAATTGTTGTGCATGTAATTGTAGTTACCAAAGTGATTTAAGTGGAGACATCATATCCCCAGCTTCTTAATGCATTAAAAAAAGTTATTCCTTGTGAAGAGGAACTATACGCCTAATTGTTATAACTTGTCATAACATCTGAATTATATTCTGACTTGGTATAGGGCTGCTCTATCCACTTTTTTAAAATAAATCTATTTTTGCTTTTATTTGACCTATTTTCATTAGGTTATGTTTGCACCTGCTCCACACAGTTTTCTGGAGATCACTGTGAAGTGGCTGATGGCCTTTGTGAAGGAAATCCCTGCTTACACGGAGGGACATGTGAACTTTCTAAGAAAGGTGGCTATACTTGCCGTTGCCCAGAGAGATATTGGGGGGAAAGGTAAGAATATTCTCTCAATGCTGCTTTTGTCCTTTTCGACTTCAGCAAGGGCATCCTGCCTATATTATCCTGCACTGCACATATTCATCTCACAATGAATATCGCAGTGCAATAGCCATGTCTGTTTAGGAATACATGAATAACCAATTTTAGAACATTTTTAAAAGATTTTGCTCACCTTATTTCAAATATTATAGAATCATTGGCAATTATGACTAAGATCTATTTGCTTATCCTTTTATTCTTTCGATAGAAAGATTGACTGATTGAATGAACTGCTATTTAGACAAATTAACTGTTGTGATTGTATAAATAAGCAAGACTCGAGATACACTATCAATGAATACTTAGAATTAATTGTTTTGTTACATGAGTTTCTGCTGTGAACTTCCAGCGCATGACTTTAATTGTATTGTGATTGTCTGATCGTGTCTCTTACGTGGCATGCCAATTTTAACTTGAGATTTTATGATTCTGTTTATATAGATGAATGTTTTATAAGAAATGCTCCCCTAATTATACTATATTTTATGTTTCTTTCTCTACTCAAAGTTCACACTAATATATCACGATCTTATGGAGGAGTTAGGCGAGGTCTGGCTGTTTGAACAAATCAGCAATCATATATTTAACATCTGCATGGCCTCAAAGCTCTGAAGTTCATGTAGTTATATTTTCTGAACTTTTTGGATTTCCACTTAAATTCAAATTCACTGGCACAGCAATCCTATGTGTTGAGCTCCACACATCTCTGCCAGTTCAGCAGATACGATCATGATTGGTATTTCAATTTTCCTCCCATTTCCCAACCCATGATTCAGACCCAGGAATCATCCTTGACGGTTTCCTCAAAAAGATTAAGATGTTTAACATTTGGATATTGCTTTTCTGAGATCAGAATTGTCACTCTATTTCAGAGGAGGAAATTTAGAAAAAAATCTATAGACCTGGGATAACTTGATAGGGACTGAAAATTTCTATGTATCTAGAGGGCAGTGTTGATTTCTGCTTCCTAATTCTTTCCTCAACTTCATTCATCTATTGTAGAGGAATGAACTGGACAAATAAACTACATTTGCAAACGTGCAGAAAACAGCAATATACTTATATGTCCTTTTTTTCTAGAGGTTCTGCTTTTTAGTTTCATAACTAGAGTTATTGGTATTTGCTTGTTGATATCCCTTTATCAACTATCTTCCATCACAGGTGTGAAAAAGTTGCTGAGAAATGTTTGAAAAATCCATGTCAGAATTCAGGACGTTGTGTGAATAGTGAGGGTTCTCTTCACTGCATCTGTACAGATGACTTTCAGGGAACATTCTGCACCGAAAGAATTAGGATTCCAACTACTAATCCATCCAGTGAGATTTGGAAGCCTGAAGGGATTGCCAAAATTTCTGCTGGGGTGTTAGGTGTAGTCATCCTGGTGATAGCTACTGCAGTCATCCTCAAACACTACTGCCACAAAGTCAAAGCTCACAAGCCAGTGGCCAAAGAAGATCCAGACCTGCTCTCCAAGAGTGAATTCTCAAAAAGTGTTGGGGTTGGCACTCAAGGTCTTCCACCCATTGAACTCAATATTCTCAACAATGGTCATCACAACCATTTCAGTGCTCTAGACCCAGCCAAGTCTTCTGTTGTCCCAGAATTCACCACTTTCAATTCAGGCAACGTGCAGAAACAACGGGGTGCCATTGTGTGCAGTGTTGCTCCCAATCTCCCAGCTGTTGCCCCCTTATCTAATTGTGATAATGACTCTA
The DNA here is from genome assembly GCA_036250565.1 of Sibynophis collaris. NCBI lineage: Eukaryota > Metazoa > Chordata > Lepidosauria > Squamata > Sibynophiidae > Sibynophis > Sibynophis collaris. Next base: position 87,964 of record JANHFK010001565.1, read on the forward strand.
CATTGAAGAGTTCCTGGAATGGAGAAAAAATGGGTTTGTTTTATCTTTTTTTGTTTCTCTCTCCCCTTTCCTCTGTTTCATTGGAACTTTCCAAGTAATGTTTCTATGCTCTAAAGCCACAGTAGTTATTCCTATGTTTGGGGTATCTAGCTCTCCTTTTTCATAACGGTATTATGTTATGGTGGTGTCAGTTTTGTCACATTTAAAACAGAAATATACATTTCTTCAATTCCCTTTCCAGTTAGTGTACTGTTGCCCTACACATTGAATGTAGTTACACAAGTACTAGCTAGTTATCAAAATATGTCACATCAGTCATCAAGAGCAACACAACATAGTGATAAGTAAACTCTAAGTAAATAAATGTAGCCAGCTATTTTTCAAATGAGCTAAATAGACTAATTATGACTGATGTCTTCCAACAGCAATATTCTTCAATATCAAAGTTATAGTAATGGACATACACCTCATATTAAAGACAGCTCATGTTAATACTTAAACCTACCAGGTTTCGTCATTAGCAATACTGTTATTTGTTATTCTTATTTACTATATAAATGCTGTTTCCAACAGCTACTCATCAGAAGTGAAATCCACTTACCTTCGCTACCAGTTCGCTACCAGCGCGCTCTGAAATAAGCTCTGATTGCTTATTTGTACCCTATGACTATCATCAAGTGTTGTACCTTATTATTCTTGATGAATGTATCTTTTCCTTTATGTATACTGAGAGCTTATGCACCAAGACAAATTCCTTGTGTGTCCTGGCCAATAAAGAATTCTATTCTATTCTATTCTATTCTAAACAAAGATATGATTAGTCACACCAGAAAGAGAAATTTCAAGACCATTTCTATATGAACTTGCGCAAAGCACAAAGTAATAAGGATCTAAGAATTAGAAACAAGAATCATATTCAGAGGAAGAAGTCTATGTATAGAGTAAAAGAACATATATAAGAGACAAATTAAATTTGTACTGAATTACAACTTTTAATATGAGGAAAGAAAAAAAAACGTAAGTATATGGGTTATTATCATATTAAGTGTCAAAATGGGGATGCACAAAATGATACACAACACATGATGTTTTTGTGTATCCGCAGAAATAGTAGAATTCTAGGATATAGTGAGCATGAGTAGCAGTGGTGAAATGTAGCTGGTTCTATCCGGCTTGGGTGAACAGGTAGCGCTGGCAGCAGGAGGCTCCACCCACCCACCCAAATGTCATCACGTCCCATTTTTTACGCTCTACTCATGCGCAGAAGGTCCTGTGCATGTGCAGATGTGTTGCACGTGAGCGCTCTCCTATTTGCAAACCTGTAGCAAAGGTAAGTGGATTTCACCCCTGATGAGTAGCTGTTGGAAACTGCATTTGTATAGTAAATAAGAATAATAAATAACAGTAGTGCTAATGACAAAACCTGGTAGGTTTGAGTATGGAGTGTATTGAGTGTAATTCACTTCTGAAAATGTCCATCAATATATTTCATTTATCCTGTCCCTAATTCTGTCACTGAGTTTGATTCACGCAGTAAAAAATCTTTGTCAAGAATTCCCTCAAACCAGGTATTGTATTGTTCCAAAATTAGAACTAGATTAGCATGCTAGGCCTTTAAAAAAATTTATTTATGCTTGGCAGATGTTACAATTTTACCTAGTTCAGATTCTTAATTATATATTTTTTTAAGAAAACAAGTTTCCCCATAGCAGACCCCCAGTCTCCAAATTATGGGGGAAAAAATAATGTGGTTAATATGAAAATGCAGTGAAATAATAGCTATTGCAGACTACACATTTATTGGGAAATATTCATAAGCTTCTTGTTTTATTTCAGTGTATCCAGGAGAAACAACCTACTGGCCACCAAGATATCAGTCAACAGACGCTCAAGAATATCATCAATATGAAATTATTGAAACTCCCCTTCCACCTTCCCCGTGCCATCGACCTCCTCCTCCTCCTGTAGACTCAGAGCCAGCTGGCCTTTATGGTGGCTTTCCTTTCCCACTTGATCAAAACAACAAGCGGGCTCCTATTCCCCCTCGCTTCAGCAATCAAAATCTGGAAGACTTCTTACCCCCTGGTTCTGCTGAACTGCCTTCTTCCCAGTGCCAGAACGAATACACTGCAATCAGCTACTACCCTTCTCAGTTGGTAGAAAATGAAGGGCCACTTTACCATCCAGACAATGGGTACAAGAGGGTTAGCATGAGACTTAGTGTGGCCCAGCCCTCTTACGCAGACTGTGAAATCAGGCCTGTACCGAACGTCAGAACTCAGCCAGCATTGCCTTCTAACTATGAGGGCTCCGACATGGTGGAGAGTGACTATGGAAGCTGTGAAGAAGTGATGTTTTAATAAAAAACAAGATACAGCGCGTCTACATTCGCAATGTGCCTGAAGGAGAGGACATTTAATTCAAGCATACTTTACTGAAATGTGCAACCTTTCCATTTTAACAGCAACATCTTTTTTCCTCCCGGGTAACTATGCTTAAAGATAGCATCGATGGTTCTGCCCGCAGTCCAGCCCCATTTTTCTGACTTGGGTAGGACCCCAAATGGATCATGTTGCTGTTTTATAGAGTTGGATTGTAATCTGGACAGAAAGATGGAATTTGCAAACCAGGACATATGAAAGCACTTTCAGGGAGTGCTGGTAGCAACTGTTTTTCTCAGTGATTCCTTGAAAAGCAAGTGGCAAACTACAGCAGTTCTGTTTTGTTCATGTATTTCATTCCAAAAATGGTTACATTTCTTGTAATGATGCAACGGAAGGCACTTATTGGTTGTCCACTATAAAAGTAGCAAAATTGATAATGTGGATTCTTGATATAAACATCAGAGAGATTGGAACTAAGATATTATTGACTATCAGTCAGAATTTTTTGATAGTACTTTTATTCCATTTTCCAATTTATTATACAGCCGAGGTGGCACAGTGGTTAGGGTGCAGTACTGCAGGCTACTTCAGCTGATTGCTAGCTGCAGTTCAGCAGTTCAAATCTCACCGGCTCAAGGTTGACTCAGCCTTCCATCCTTCCGATTCTTGGGGACAATACACTGATTTTGTAAACTGCTTAGAGAGGGCCTAAGAGCCAAGATTTTCATTGGTCTAAAAACTCCCAGAATAGAACTGAGATTTTAAGGACAAGCCATTCTGGAGTTGTGTCAATTGTCATTGACAGAGGAAAGTATCTGACTGAAATAACAAAAGTTTATGAAAGGAGTGTGTTGCATTGGCTTTTATCTAGGAATTTGTTATTTCTAGTAAGAAATAATATACAAGGGTTCCATACCAATCCAGAAAAGTCACTAATGGATGGTGTTTGATGGACGCTATTTTTTTTCTGATACTCATAATTTCCCAGAAATTGTTATCTAGAAACTACATATTCCTATTTAGGCAATAATGAGAAAAATAAAAAAGGGTTGACTTTATATCAGTTTGAATATATTCCACAAACCACTGCCTTGAACTATTCATTTTATGAATATGGTATATATGCATATATTGTACAAAGTTGTATATGAGAGAGAATGTGTGAGAGAGTCCATTTATGGGTTTACATAGAAAAGAACCAGACAAAAAGAGGAATTATTTAATACAAGGCTGGGCCATATTTTAAATGCACTGTATATCTTTGGTTAAATTTCTCTGTGAGAGTTTATTGTGAATATTTGTTTATAAAAAGCAATAAAGAATTTTTAAATGTTATATGTGTGGTAGAAGAAGAAGAATGGGTGGTATTGGAGGTAATCAATAGTTTTCATAGCTCATTGTTTACTTAGGGAAAATGGATTGTGGAATTTTATTTTTGCTTAAAAGTCTGATCTCATTATGCCATAAATCATATATCATAGGGCTGGGTCAGACCTTGGAGGTCTTCTAATCCAACCCCCTGTCCAAGGGAAGAGCCCTTATACCATCAATAAAGTAGTAATCCTAATCCAGCTATAATAATAATAATAATAATAATAATTTTATTTCTATACCGCCCCTCTCCCTATTGGGACTCGGGGCGGTGTACA
>JANHFK010001565.1:174403-185894 GCA_036250565.1 Sibynophis collaris
TGTACACCGCCCTGAGTCCCAACAGGGAGAAGGGCGGTATATAAATAAAATTTTATTATTATTATTATTATTATAGATAGATTTTCCCCACGGGGGAAATTGGTATACCCTGATCAGGTATACCAATAAAAGAGAATATTTGTAGCTCAGGGTTGAAATCAGGGGTCCTTGGTGCTCTCTGATGTTGGTTGCTTTCTTGCAGACGTTTCATTAACCAAACTAAGTAACATCACCAGTGCTAGTTGTCTATCACTAACACTGATGACATTAGCACTAGCACTAGTTAGAATAATGAAACATCTGCAAGAAAACAACCAAGCTCAGAAGGCACCAAGAACCCTCATAATCAGGTATCTCAGGTTTTTCACTCATAACCACTATAACCGAATCCTTCCATCTTGTTGGTTGTCTTCTTTTTTTTCCTTTCACCTTTCAAAGCATTAGAGCCTTTTCCAGAGAGCTAGGTCTTTGCATAATGTGTCTAAAATTGGATAATTTGTGCCTGTTCATTTGTGCTTCAAATTAGAACTCTGGATTGATTTGATCGATGATCTGTTTGCTTTTCTCGGTTGTTCATGGTATTCGCAGGAATCTTCTCCAAATTGAATCTATACACCATATAGAGTTCCAGCATTACTTGTGAAATGAGTTTCCCTTTCCAGGCCCACCATGAAGGAGTGACAACATTGCATCTTTAATTTATTTATACTTTTATAGGTTGAACAATAACTGAAGTTATTACATGAGGAGTGCATTAAATCAGTGGTTAAACTGTGCCGTCTCTGAATTTACACTGGAAATGTTGTGCATGAATATAGGTCAAAATGAAGTTTTCCAGCTGTATAAAGTGTTGCCACAAGAGGCATCATCCACAGAAAACAAAGAGGGATTAACAAACGTGAAAGAAACTCAGGCTAAGTGGAAACGAACAAAAACATGAATTAAAACTTTCTAGTAGGGAAGAAGAGCGTAATATGTTCCAGGGCTCAGTGGCAAAATTAAAATGAAACAGGAGTACCTGAGAGAAGGAAGTCAAAGAAGCCATGATAGGGCCCATGGTCATTCAATCAAAGTCGTACACTTTTTTTATGCCACACACATAAAAAGAAGCAAAGTTTTGATTGTGCGATGGGAGCCACCATCTTGAATTTTTGACTCCCTCCTCTACAGATGTCCCTTGCAGATGGATAAGAATCAAACATGTTTGTTTGCTGTCTGGAATTCTGAATGGAAGGATTTCACTCTACAATATTTACGTCACCTGTTTTTTTTAAAAAAAAAAACCATTACATTATTAGGGTAGGACAAGAAGCAATGGGTGGAAACTAATCAAGGAGAGAAGCAACTCAGAACTAAGGAGAAATTTCCTGACAGAACAATTAACCAGTGGAACAACTTGCCTCCAGAAGTGGTAAATGATCCAACACTGGACATTTTTAAGAAGATGTTAGATAACCATTTGTCTGAAGTGGTGTAGGGTTTTCTGCCTAGGCAGGAGGTTGGACTAGAAGACCTCCAAGGTCACTTCCAACTCTGTTATTTTATTCAATTCTAAGACCTTAAGGAAGAGGTTCTTAACCTAGGTTCAGGAAATGAGAGATGCAATTTCAGGGGGTATGACAAAGAGGGACTTGTGTCCCTTAGTGACAGGACACAAGTCATAATTACTTTTTTAGGGGGTGCAAATATTAAACATTTCCTGGGGGCATGGGGTATAAAAAGTTTGGCGACCACTGCTTTAAGGGAAGATGTTGAGGTTTTCCCTGCCACATGGGGCTGCTTATCTTTGATCACCTTTCATATCACTAAGAAAAGCTTTAAAAAATCGTTCAGTTATGTGAGCTTGATTGTTCTTGGTCTCCCCATTTTCTCCGTTGTGAGAATTATGATCAGGCCCTGACCTTATCCTCTTATTATCTAACTTTCTAGATCAAATGAAATAACTGGTTCTGACAGATTTGGAAGACAACAGAAAAAAGAATCATTTTAATTAATTTGCTTCCAGAATCAAACTCTTTTGTCTTGTTCGACAGGGTCTCTTTTTGCTGGTTCAAAGTTTTGAGAATGGTATATTACAATGGTTCTCAAAAATTGAAGAGAGGTCAAATTTCTTATTGTATGACTGTTTTGTAAAGCTGATAAATGACAATGCCCTCTACTGATTGTAGGGTGGTGCTACAAGTTACATTAAAAAAAATGATTGTCAAATTGGAAGCACTATTATAGACATGTAATAATTTAAATTTAAAGAAATTGGATGTTAAAATGTATTGTTCTAATGAAGAGATTAAATTGGTGTTTATTGTGATTCTAGTGCAATGTAGACATTGAATGAAGTGAATAAATATTGGTGCTTAGTATTGCTATATGTTCAAGGAAAGCTGATATAGTTTTATCCTGGAAAAACATTACAAAGTTTTAACTAACTTCTGAACTGCCCTTTATATAAATGCAATGATCTGTGTGCTATAAAACCTGATTTTGGAGTGACCCTCTCCAACATATAATAATTTCTATCTGAGTGAACTAATTGTTCAGGGCAAAACTTTTCCTAGATAATGAAAGGTAAATTTTTTCACTCTACTCTGCCCTGATTAGACCACATGTGGAATATTACATCCAGTTGTGACATTGCGGTTCAAAAATGATATCATCAAACTGGAGCAGGTTCAGTGGAGGGTGACCAAGATGCAGAACAGTTAAAAGATCTTGGTGTATTTAGCCTACATAAGGGAGGGGAGTTATGATAGCAGCCTTCAAATATTTGAAGAGCTATCAAATAGAAGAAAGAATGGATATATTCTCTATTGCCTACTGGTATAGAACCAATGGATTAAAGCTACAAGGAAGTAGATTCAGGCTAGATATTAGGAATATCTTTCTGATTGATGCCCTTTGGTAGAATAGGCTGCTACATGAAGTGGTGAGTTCTACCTCACCAAATAGTTGGTCAGCAGTCAGAGATGCTCTAGTGCAGGGGTGTCAAACTCGTGATGACATTGTCATTATGTGACGTATTGCAACTTTCCCCCCTTTCACTAAACTGGGGGTGGGCGTGACCAATGCGCGACACCCCTGCTCTAGTAGATCCTTTATCAGAAGGAACTAGATGACCAAGTTGTACTATGATTCTAGGAAAACTCCATAAAAGCTCTCCTTATTCAACACCAGCACTTATGCAGTAACTGATTAAAATTTTCCTGGACAACATCATTCTGTCCATTATTTTGATTGGATCTCTTGATTTACCATATTGGCCAAGTCTAGTTCTCAAGAAGTGATTTTTGTAAGAACATCTACTGTGTTTTTCAAAATGATTTATAGAAAGGAATATACAGGCTTATGTACCATGGCACATTACGCCAACAAACAATGGATAAGTGATATCCTATAGATAAATATTCAAGCCCAACAGAACATAGGATTGCAGTTTGCAGGACCAAGTCATATACCTGGGTTCTAAAATGAGATAATGAAAGGTAAGAATACCTTAATGAAAAAACAGCAAGTGAGAAGTCATCCCCACCTTTGGCCACAGTGATATCTCACTTTTGTCAATCTCATTTGCAACTGCAAACTCTGTTTATTTTCCTGATCTTGAAAATCTGGTACAGGATTTGGTTTTGGTTCTTTGTTTGCTGTAAGATGTTAAAACTAGGAATTTTTTGCAGGGAGACATTTTCATATTGCAAGTATGAATTACTGTAACATGAATAATATTTGAAATGGTCATCAGCTCCAATGCTTACAAAAACTTTAGTAACAGTTCAGATTACAGGAAATATGTATTTCTTTAATCTCACCTTTATTATTTTTATGAATAATTAATAGTCACTTTGGATAGTGAGATAGGTGACATATAAATTTAATGAATAAAAAATAATAATAACTCAAGACAAACATACAATACCTAATACTGCTTTCTCCTGATATTTTCCCCACAACTCTGAGAGTTAAATTGGTATAAGAGTGATTGGCACAAGGTCACCCAGCTGACTTTAATGCCTAAGGTGGGACTAGAACTCATAGTCTCCTGGTTTTTAGCCTGATGCTGTAATCACTAGACCCAACTGGCTAGAATCGCTAGATCTGAAATAGGTAATTCTAGATAAGTCACAGATGGCAACCAAAACATTATACTTTCTTTATCGCCTTACTGACATCCACTGAAATATTTTAGCAGCTCAATTCTCATAGCTTAATTATTTCCAGCGGTAGCTATTCATTCATATAGTTGTGCATTAGAAAACCACTTTATTAGCAAATACATTATCTGGCTTTATTGCCTTTCTGTATTTCCTTCAATTTACAGTACTAGTAATTACAGAACGGAAGTTCTAATAAGAAAAATGGAAGTCTTATTCCTGGACTAACTCAGAAAAAGGCACAAGTCAGCCACTGCTGTTTTCCCCTATATTTTTATCCAGAAAACCAGTGAATAGTTTTTTTAATGAAAAATATTTAAACAAGTATTTGCATTTTTAAATATATATTATCAAAAAGTTCTTTGGGCTTTTCTCTGAATTACCTTAACAGATGCCGTACTTAGAAATGGTGGAGACAAATGATAAAATTAATATCAGAAATATTCTTAAAATTCACAAACTTTGTTTTAAAATGCCATTTTATAGATGCCTATTTTTCTTGCTGTGTGAATTTTTTTTCCTGTGAACACATCCTTTTTTTATTAAAGCACTCCAGAAATAATACTGTGATGTTTATGATTAAAAATATGAAGTAGTATTTGCATATTGGTGCAGCTAAAAGTGAGGCCTAGACTTGGTCTGATCTATAACTGGTAATTGTTCTTTTCATGAGGTGCAACCATTTAGTAATGACTATACTTTCTGTTCAATAACAGAAGAATATTTCTGCCCATTTCCTAAAAGAGACCCTCTCCTTAATGCAAATTCCAAAACCATAAGTAGATATCATGAAAACAAAGCAAATATCTTCTACTATGAAAAGGGGTTGAGAAAGTGTTTCCAGAGACTGGAATTGGCTGTTTGGATGAGCTATATACTGTATAAATCGGCAGCAAACTCTCTTATCCCTATTATTATCCCTATTGCTTTTCTTTGTGTTTTAAATTCGCACAAGCTGTCTTGTGATTGTTATTATGAAAGACAGAATAATGAATATGAAAAATATAACTGAAGACTTACATAAGACTGAGGTAAAACAAGTGTGGATCATTGATAATTTTCCTACCCTTATGCTGGTACCCATTAAAAAAAGGAAATTATTTAGGGGGGGTCTAACCAGCCAGCAAGAGGAGTCATTGCTTATTATTGTTTTACTTTACTTTTAGCCATTCTGGGAAATCACCCCATCATTATTTGTGGATCACGATAGCCTTTTGTTCATTTTTCAAAGAGAATAATGCCACAGATCAACCATAGAACCAAGATTTTGAAAAACTGTTCTGCAAGGCAAGCTCACTTCACCACCTACCTCCTGTTCTAGTAGCCCCAAGTGAAAACGAGCAATTTCTGGCTCTCCAAAAACAGCACAAGGGGCACTGCATTGTTTCTGGTTTGAAAGGATGCTACTAAAGGGCTGCTTGGTGATTTGGGAGTTGCGGAAGTTTGGAAAAATTGGAACTCAAAGACAAATATGTCTCCTTTTTTCTAACACTTTGACCATTATAGATTCAAATATCAGCTGCCTCTACACTCAGAATTGCTTAACCCTAGCTATGAAGATACCAAACTGATGAAACATTACAGAAAAATATGTAAGATATAAGGGGTAGGGAATGTTCAGGATGATGTTCATGGCATTGTGATTCAAGCTCCACCATTTTAGTAATGGGTAGGTTTTCTGCACTGTCTGGCACTGCTGTCTTCCAACCAGCAAGCAAGCCGAAGCCCAGAGATCTGCAAAGTTTGGAAGCCAAGAGTTCTTTTCACCTAGAGCTAGAGATGTCAACTGTAACAAAATAAAGGCATGGCACAGGTCATGACTAGGAGTCTGACAAACGTAACAAATCCCTCGTCTCCCCAAAAGGACAAGAAGCACAATAAGATGGAAACTGGAATTCAAAGCACTACACAAGGTAAGTAGGGCAGAACTTGAGACTTGAAGTTTTCCCACATTTTTTTTCCAGGGAGGGAGGCCAATCAAGGAGCCTGGCTGAACCACCTCCCAGAGGCACAGATCAGCTATGTTGCTCATTGGAGTCTATTCCTCTGTCTGCCTGCTTCTTGATTGGTCTGACTTGTGAAGATCAGCCCTCTGATTCTGTATCTTTAAAACATGCCTCTGCTTGAGACTCGGTGGGTAAACTTCAGAATCTGAAAGGCCTGTTAGTAGATTCAAGCAAGGATTCCTTCAGGATTGCTAGAACTGCCTCAGCAAGAGTGGAGTCATTGGTTTCAACACCGCTACAATCATCTCCTTCTCTAATCTAGTTTATAAAATATACTGTATTTGAGATTCTTGTAACTTTGATTCCCCTTTACCTTGTTTAGCACAAACAATTCTGTTCTTTCGGTTGTTACCTTGTTTCTGTTGTTTCTATAGCTGTTTTCTTTTAACAATTGTTGGATTGTTATTATCCAATCCCTATATGCAGGTTGTGGGAATACCAGAGTTTAAGAACACTTGGTCAGTTTATGGGTTAGTTTGTCCTTTGCCACACTGCTACAGCCTTCATCTAATGCAGGGGTGTCAAACTCGCATCATTACGTCATCACGTGACATATTGCGACTTTCCCCACTTCGCTAAAATGGGCATGGGCATGGCCAGCATGTGACGCATCCAGCCTGCGGACCGTGATTTTGACAGCCCTAATCTAGGGATATGAATGATATTAATTAATTATCTGTTGTTCTAATATTCTTCCGAGTCAGTTTTTGATTCTTGGTAAGTGCCTGGACTAGTTCCTGTAATTTTGTTGGCAAGGTGTTGTTGTTGGGGTTTTTTTGGAGGTAGTTTGCCCTTGTTCCTTCCTCAGGTTGAGAGAGAAGGACTTTCTTAAAGTCACAAAGAAGTGAGATTTGTGTCTAAGGTGGGACTAGAATTCATGGACTCCAGGTTTCTAGCCTAATGCCTTAACTTCTATACTAAACTAGCTTTCATTTCTGTTACCTATTGAGAAATAGAAATAAATGGATAACATTGAAAGCATTGTTATGAAATAAGTCATTTCACACCATGGTTTCCATAGAGTCATTTTTTAAAAGTGACATTTGAATCTCTGCTGTTTATTAAATGAGTTGTTTTCTCTAGAAATGAATCTTTGTTCTTCTTGTTCTCTGTGCTGTGACGAATTCCATAGCCAAAGTAAATGAGAAAACCTGCAACACATAGGACAGCAGCATCACTTTTTTCCTTTCAAAACGTAAAATCATTAGAATAACCCCATCACAAACACCCATATAAAATAACTTAATTTATAGTATATAGTCTATGGCTGAGTTTGTAAATAAAATGCTTGTTGGCTATCAAAGTTAATACCTCATCCCTGAGGCATAATTTATTTACCTACAATTGACCAAAATCGACATAGTAGTAAGCCAAAATGTGCCTTACTTGCTTTCAACTCCAGCCAGTTGTGGTTTGTTAGGTAAACCAGGGTCAAACAATGGTTCACATTCACAACTCACTAAATCAGAACCCCAAACCAAACTATAACAGCATAGTAAGTGAATGAATTACATTTCTTCTGGTGCTATGGGCCAGTACAGTAGTACCCTTATTTTATGAGTTGTATATGATTTGATTACACTGCACAGACCCTTTGTGGCCTGTACGTCTCATTGTTCTGATGGGGTGCAAACCGATTTAATTGAAAAGCATTGGTGATACCCCTGGTAGATGCATTAACCAATGTTTTAATTTAAAATTCAATTTTCCCTATAGCCCCAGAAATTAAAAAAACATAGAATAGGAAGAGGTTATTTAGACAATAGAATCCATCTTCCTGCTCAATGAAGAAATCCACATTCAATCATCTCAGACAAATGGTAGTTTAGCCTCCATTTGGACACATCCAATGAAGGAGAATCAACCACACTTCTGGATAACTGACTCCACTGTCAAGTAGCTCTCTGTAACCCTGAGGAATAGAAAGAGCTGCAACCAAGTCAAGGGTGAGATAAGCAGGAATGAAATTTGAGAAAGTGTCTCAGAATTGACCTCCCTTGTTCTATAATCCTTTCTTCTGTCAAATAATAAGCTATAGTTAGGATTTAGTAACTCTAGTGAGATTATAACCAAGAACTTTGCCTTATCAGATATTCAAGGCATACAGATGGACAAATCATGACTGATTTGAAGCCTATTGAGTACATTACTACACTTACCAATAAGCAACCATACTGAGAACAGAATCCAGGTCTCATAGCTCAGTTGGGCCATCAGAAAACTATTGACAAAGATACTGAAGATGGGTAGGAACGGCAGGCATGGTACCTAAATTAATACACATATATTTAGGCCTTAGAATTTAATAAAAGTGTGGCCTTCTATAGGCCTCATATGACATACCAACATTCCTTTTGAGATTCCCAGACTCTCCCAAAATGGGTGAAGTCAAAATTGTCTGATCTTTTTCTGTAGCGTGAGAGGGTGATTAATGGGTGTTAGCTTTGCATTAAAATATCCAATGTATTTCTTAAAATCTATGCAAACCCACAAAAAAAATCAGTTCCTTTTTCCCAGGTTTTTTTCGGTGGATTTTAATGAAATAAATAGAAGCATATGTTTTATAGTTAAGTATTTCACCCTTCAAATTTTCCCTGGTTTCTCCTCAAAAACAAAAAAACCAGTATCACCGCCTATGATGATTTCCCTTTTCTACTTCTTGTCCTTTTAATCATTAGGAGCTAAATTGGGGAGTGGGGAATCATAATGGTCTTTGCTGTTGAAGAAAAAAGCAGCAGTTTATGAGAATGACTTCACTATGTTATTATAAAATAAAAATGATAGAAGGAAAAAATAAAATAAAAGAGTGGTCCTGCCCATTTTTTGAATTTGCTCCTGACATGCTTATGTGAAGCTTAGTGCACTGCTCCGGCTCTCAAGAGTTGTGCGTTCTTTCTTTAAGAGAACAAAAACAAAAACATCTCATCACTTGAGACTTTCAAGAAGAGACTCGACTGCCATTGGTCAGAAATGGTGTAAGGGAGGTTGAGCGGGGGGGTTGGACTAGATGACCTATAAGGTCCCTTCCAACTCTGTTAATCTGAATGTTAAAACATTTTTATATGATGTCATTTAGTTATTCTCTAAGTAGCCAGCCATGTGGCTACATCTTCTTGAATTTGGCTGATCTTCTATACTTGAGCCATAATATAGCAGGACAAACAGTACTTGAATAGGACACACATCCAGGAAAAAACAGGACTGGGAAGAAAAAAAATGAACCTGGAAGAAGGTGATAGTAAATCATTCATATTTTGTCAGGAAAACTAAATGGATGCACCCATAAAATCATCAGGAATCAAGTTAGATTAAAAGGAATTTACAGTATTTTTTATGAATCATTGTAAAGAAAAACCAACTAATTAATTAAAGAAGCTTAATCAGAACTGAGCCGGAACAACTGTCAAAAGAAACACCTCTAAGGAGAAAGCCAATCATTCTACTAGAGGGTCAGCATTCCTCTGAATTAAACTCATGAAAATCTGAATATTGTAGAGGTGATTACAGAACTCCTACTTTATGCCTAAATAACATGCCATCACCACCACCACTCCACCCCAGTTCTTAACAACAACACTACCACCATGGACAGAGTTCTTCAAATCATTAAGGCTAAACTATTGGAAGTGTAGAAATGTTTGAATCAAAAAAAGAAGAGGCAGCTCCATTTTAAAAATGTACACTTTGGCTAAAAAAAAAACCCTAGAGAAAGAGAACAGACTACAAAGAAACCTATTAGGCCTTCTCTTCACAGGTCTAGCCTTCAGGAGATTCCACCCAACTAAACCTAATTCCAGCATTAACAAACATAACCTACCCAGGAAATAAGTTTTTGTTTTTAGCCTATCTCCATGAAGTTACCTTCATTTTGTTTCCATTCCAACAAATGAAATAGGGTTAAGGTCCTCTTAGGTGTTAACAGTGTCAAAGTGTTTTTTTCTGCCATTGGAACATGCTAAGGTGCATAAAACTTGTTAGCTTTGTCAACCATTGGTTTAGAGGGAAGTCAAGTGACTGTAGTGATTTGAAATAAAGACAGACTAGAAATTGGTAACAGAAACAACAAAAACCAAACAAATCTGCTTCATTTGTAGATGAAGATTACTTCAATTCATGAATGGGTGACCCCCCCAGTGTTCATAACTCATGCACATATTTGGCTTGCTAACCAAGTATTTTGCTACTTACCATGAAATTTACTTTCTTCTGACTTTGAGGCTGTCTCCAGATGACTAGAGATGCCAGTAGAATCCCCAGCAAGTTGAAAAAAAGGCAAACAACACACCACAGAGTTCCAGATGTCACACATGGCAATTTTATGGAGGTCAGCACGCACACAACACAGATGAAAATAGCTGGATAGAACATAATCTGTGAAAAGCATGCAGTGGACAGGCACATTTTCCTCATAAAGGACTGGACTATCCTATACTTCCCTTTACATGCAATGAAAAGGTTGAGGCAGAATGGCATGATTGTTTAATCTAAAATCCTTTAGGAACTAGTAAAGCTATTGTAATCATTAAGCTAGTTATGCCTTTTTTTCTAGGGTTATATAGCTGTTTTGAATGTTGTACAGCACACACACGATCTGGCTGTTTCTATTCCAAGTGATGGCTGTAATATTTAATCCATATTTATGCATTTATTTGATGCAACACTTTTATCTGATTTTTATACATTCAGTAAATAACACGCTCAGTGATAATGATGTCCAAGAGCATCAATATGGATGTTATATTTGGTCACGGACTCAATGACTTTGAACAAAATGAAATCTAGACTAGATAGGATGCTAAAGATTGGATTTTTATTACCTTAAAATAACTGCTTGTAGTCTGAAAGAGCTTTTTGCTTTTAAAGTGGTTGGATTTAACCAGAGGAGTTCACACCATGATTATGTTTTAATTTAAAAAGCATATCTATAAATTTAAATATAAATGGAGCAAACTACAACAGTTAGCTTCCTAACTAGTGCACGATAAATCTGCATACTTTCCTACACATTGATCTTAGCTTCAGAAAGCTGTTATAAAACTATTTGAATGCTTTGGTGGTAATGTTTTGAAAATACTTTAAGATGTCTTTCTCCATACAAAAAATAGCATTCCCCTACATCAGTGATGGCTAACCTTTTTGCCGTCACGTGCCAAAAGCGGGAGGAGTGTGGGTGGGTCGTGCGCAGACGTTCCCACGCCCATAATTCAATGTGCCCCGCCCCCAGCCGTTTCTGGCCTTCAGAGGGCCCCTGGTTGGGGTGGGAAAGGCCCTTTTCACCCTCCCCAGGCTCCTAGAAAGCCTCTGGAGCCTGGGGAGAGCGAAAAACGGGCCTTCCCCACC
>JANHFK010001565.1:185994-196567 GCA_036250565.1 Sibynophis collaris
CCTCCCCAGGCTCCTAGAAAGCCTCTGGAGCCTGGGGAGAGCGAAAAACAGGCCTTCCCCACCCCCTGAAGGCCCTCTGGAAGCCGGAAACAGCCTGTTTCCTGACTTCCAGTGGGCCCGGAAGGCCCGACAATCAGCTGGCTGGTGCGTGTATGCACACTGCAGCTAAGCTAGGACAAAGCTCGTGTGCCCACCGATATGGCTTCGGTGCCACCTGTGGCACCCGTGCCATAGGTTCGTCATCACTGCCCTACATTGTTCCAATTTATGGAATGTACTTTCTCAGGGATTATATTGGACCAAACTTTCTTTACCTTTAGAAAAATAGTCAAGGAACATCTCTTTCTCTTCTCATTTTGATTCTTAACAAGTTTAGTGTTTTTTTAACCTGTGTTTCCTTCTTTTTCTCCTTGGTATTTTATATTTTAGATGTTATCTATCAATTGAACCCATGAATATGCCCATGGACATTTCAGGCTCCCTATTACTTAATTTTTAAAGATTATTTTAAAAAAATAATTGGAAGGAGGGGAAAGAAAAAACCTGGCTAACTTCAAAACAAAACCTCTAATGTTCTTGTATTGACAAGAATAGCTCCAGGATTCCCATAGGTGTCATTAGAAAAAAAATAAAAATAAAAAGAGTCGGTGGCTGCAGATTTAAAGGGGAAAAAAGGAACATTAGAGAATATCCTGAAGGGCTAGAGGTGGTGATAGAAAGCAACCAATTGGCTATCTATCTAATGTTTCTGACAGGTCAAGCCTACTATTTTAACTAGGTAAACCTTTCTCCATGGCAGCCATTTTCTAAAGAGACCAAAAGCATGCTCTCAGAATTCTTAATGTGCCCAACACTTACCAAGAATAAACACTGTGTATACCACCAGACTGGAAGAGTGATGGGATGGAATTATATCAGGGTGTATGAGGAGGTCTATCCAGGCCATTCTACTTGCACTTGTCTTTTCTATTGGGTCTGGAGAACTGGGATCAGGTTGGTACCTGCAAAAGAATTTAACAAAAAATCAGTGATGTCTTATTTCTGCCTGATGGAATTGGCACATCCCAGGTGGTGTTAGCAATATGTCAGAGCCATTGCAAATAAAATCGTTTTCAGAGAATTAAGAAGGCTAAGGGATTCCATGAAGACATATTAGCATATTAAACTACAGCTTAGTTTTTGTGTTTTGGGATTCTGATTCAAATTCCTCACTAAAATTTACACATGTAAGAACATGACAGTTGGGTAGAGAGGGAAAGGGAGATGCATAAATATGAAACTGCAAGGAAACTCTCCATGGGAGTAATGGCCCAATGCTCTAGGAGCATCAATGCTATTTGTGGAAATTAACTGAATATGAAAAATAATATATTACACAATAATACATCATTATTGAGTCATTCTATATCCAAAGAACTGTATGAATATCTGGAACCATCGACAATCATAAATACATTTTCAGTATTCTAGTTTGGTAACAATAGTTACAAGTGCAGGTTACTGTATTACCTGAGAAGTAGAATGGAAACAGCAACTAAAGTGTAGGCCAGCAGTGTTCCAATAGACATCACATTAACCAAGACCTTCAGATCAAAAAGGACAGCCAGCAGTGCTGTGAAATAGAAAAGGGTGCCTATTGCAAGCACAATCAGTTGAATAACTTCTATTCTTATAGACATCTGTATACGGATAAGATCTCCATTGCTTTGCCAAAACAGCTCTTGTAAATACTTGCCATGGTTTCAGTCTCTTGAGTTAGAAATTAGGTAAGGAGAAATTCTGTGTGAACAGGGAGTGCACTTTGAAAATAATTAAGAGTACTATTCAGTAAAGCACCTAACTTTCTGGTTTTGAGTGAGACTATAAAAAAAGGCACTACTTTAGGGAGTCAACTTAAGATCGGGTCAAAAGCATCTCTAAACTGTTTCTGAAGTATGGACGCTGCTAGCCATGATCCAACAACAGTCAAGTTCAATTCAAGGAATATTTATGTTCATTATTATTTTTTCTGGAAAAACGATACCTAGACTTACCTGAAACTGTTCCAGATACCAAAGTTGCAATAAGTGGATTTTGTTGACAGTTCACTCTGGCCAAAACATTAAAGAGAAGTCCATCCCTGGCCATTGCAAACAAAATTCGTGGCATTGGGAACATAGAACCCAACAAGCTGCAAAAGAACCCCAAGAAAAGAGTAAAATATCCATGTTAATAACTCTTCGTTTCCTGTGGCAATCTGCATTACATGCATTGGAATAGATTTTGCAAGGGAAAAAAATCTACAGCTTTAGGACAAATGCGAATCATGGAATTGATGTTTTGAGAATGATATACTTCTTATAGAGCTTGATGATAAAATAATGTTTTAGGAGATCATTGTATTTTAACCTCTATTATGCCATACTTGACAATAAGTAAAATAATCTACAACATGTACTTGACATACCTGAGACACATGAGAAAGGAAGTTTTATACTTATAGTGTTTTGTTCTTATAATAAGCAAAGCGGGTCCATTAAGAAGCCGATCACATAAAGGATGGACAGGCTAAAATGTATTATGTACAATATCTGCCCTCTTTTGTTTCATTGTTATTTTTGTTTTAATCCTGTTCTTTTGTAAACTGCTTCAAGTCATCAGAGAAGCCTAGTAAAATAAATAATAATCAATTACTGTATTTTATCTTTAAAAAAATCAAAATCAATGAATTATAATGAATGCCTGTAGGCTCAAAATAATCAGATGGAAAAATCTGCTCATAAAATGCATCATTCATTTACAGAATTTGCTATCCTGAAATATAGTGATTGCCACATATAAATTTACTAAGCAGTGATCTACAAGTGTCTATTAATGACAGTTAAATGGAACCTAAGTTTCACAACCTTTAAAATAAATGATTAGCGAGCAACGTTGTGTGACATGTTGCCTTCCTGCCTTTGTCATGGTCTTGGACATATCTGTATGGTTATGGTTAGAACTTCCTAGACAAGATGGTTCTTGTTATGTTCTTAAAACATAAGGAGACAAGGTAGCTCTACCTGGTTGTAAGCGCACAGAGTGATCCCACAGCAACAACGTACTTGGCTGATCTCCATCCAATATATTCAAAAGCCACTGGTAATGGGCTTAGTGGATCCAGAAGGTGATAGGGCATCATGAGGGTCAAGGCAGCAGAAACACCAAAATATATCAGGAAACAGATGAGAAGTGAGAAAACAATTCCCAGGGGGATAGATTTATGAGGATCCTTCACTTCTTCACCTGTTAAATGCAGACATGAGAAACCCTAAGATCACTTTGAAATATACACTTTCATACTTCTGATTATTTATTTAATAATTATATGTATTGTGCACAGATGTAAAACTAAATTATGAAAGAGAAATAAAGCCCAAAGGAATTCCTCTTCTAGGTACCACTGGGATTGGTCATTCACTGGGATTGGAAGCACACTAAATAATATGGCTTTAAATTGCTTCTAGACTGAGTGATAAGGGACATAAATGCCTCAGGGAAAGAGCTCTGAAAACAGCCGGTCTCCTAATCTATTCCCTTCTTTCAGTGGGGTGGGAATGTGTGATCCTTACTACTCCATCTCTAGATGACCAGATTTCATGGGCTGGTAAGGTATTGTCTAATTGTATTTCAGATATAAAAAATGTGGAGCATTTTTCATTTTCCCGTTAGAACAATAGAAAATAGGATAGCTTTAAAAGGACCTATATCTCTTCTTGAAGTCACAACAGTTTTTATAATAACAATTTGTTAAATTTGTATGCTGCTCAACTCTCAACATCTCTGGCTGGCTCACAACAATTAAACAAATAAATTCCAATAAAGATAAAAAGAAAAGAAAAAAGCAAGCTCAATGAATTAAGGGATCTCACTCTTCCTTGCCAAAGGTCTGGGTCTTCACAGCTCATCTGAACAACAGCAGGATGATGGCCATCTAGATCTGTGAAGAGGGGAGTGGGGCAACCTCATTCCAAAAGGCAAGCACTGATACAGAAGAGGCACATTTCCAGGGTCAAAAGCTCCAAGGGAAGGGGGCACCACACACTATCTTGCCCTTATCTTTTTCACTGCCATGCTCTATTTTCCAGCTCTTGTTGAGACTTGGAAGGGCCAAGGGCACCATTGTTGGACCATGTGTAGGACATCAGTTGGCCTTAATCTGGCACTGTTCTTACCTGTAGTTGCAATGCAATCAAATCCAACAAAAGCATAGAAGCATGTAGCAGCTCCAGCCAGAGTGCCTGAAAAACCATATGGCATGAACCCTCCAGTTCCATATTTCCAGGTTCCATTGCCAGCCACAGTTTGGTTACTGTGGAAAAACCATATTCAATCAATCAATATGAGAAAGAGCTGAATTGGTACAATTGATTTAATTGGCCTGCGAATGATGTATGAATGAAAGAAGGATGTACAACAAAACTATAGATAGGAAAACAGTAGATACTCAAGGATAGAAAGGAAGTATTTTAAAGAGTGTTGTTTTTCTGGGATGATCTTGTTGAATTTAACTACTAAAATCAATTAGACTGCTATGCGGTATAGAAGGAATGTAAAACTGGGAAAAATTTAATTCAGATCCTAGTTTAATTGTGAAGTTCATCATTCTTTTTTAGCTTATTTCCCCAGATACATGCTACCCTGATTTCTCTAGAAAAGGGAAAGCTCAGCTCATAAATGAAATAAATTCTAGCTAATCCTCTAACAATAAACAGAAATACCATTAATATGGTACCTTGCAGAAAGCATTCACATACTTAAAGCTTTTCCTTTTTTTGTAAACTGAATCTTCTGAAAATATATTTTATGGACATTTGTTTTTTTTTACTTGAGCACTGATCAAACTAGTTTCTTACCTAAGGTTACTGTCAATTAGCCTTCGCAAATCATCTTCACTTAATCTCCAATTTTTCAGGTCTCCTTTGAATAACCCACTAATTGTTATGAAGATAAGGATGATCACATTAATAGTTGTAAAGACTTTATTCACTATAGTAGATTCTTTTATACCTATGGAGAGGAGGCCTGTGGAATAAAAAAAAAGCTGAATTAAATTTGTGCTAAGATCTTATTGTTGTTAGGCACTATGCTTTATAAATTGCATATGACACCAACTAAAAGCATATGTCAAGAATATCTGGACATGGTGTAAAAAAAGCTCCCTTTACAAACTGAAAGTACACTTGCTGGTTCTAAATATCTTGTAAAATATAATTGCCAAAAGAACCAGATAGAGATTTCCTACATTATTTTACTTATTTATTGGATTTGTGAATGCCACCTAATGCCAAAAAGATTCTGAGCGGCATTCAACAAACCTAACACATAGATTAAAAATTAAAACCACCTAATTGATCAGACCAAAACAATACTCCCCAATATGCCAAAAATTCAGCAGCACCCAGGCCTAGAACCCAAGCCAAATATTAGGAACTTCTATGGTAGAAACCAAGGCATGGGAGACCAAAGTATCTCTAAGTTAGGGTTCATTACAATCTTAAAGGATGGGGCTACATCAAGCACTTTGAATAACGTAATAATGGATTGTGGAGGTGCTCATTGCTAAACATACTACAGATCAGAATGCAGGTTTTCCATGTCAAATGTCTTCAGTGCAATCTTCAGTATCTCCCAGCAATGCTGTGAAAGGTTTCTGAAATTCTGAAAGCAATCCGTATAACCCAAATGAAACATGGTCTGCTCTGAAATAAGGCAGGCATGTTATATTGTTACACAAAACATGTCTGGGAAGATAGTTAGAAAATATTTAGAAGAACTCACTTTTTTTTAATTCCTACAGATCTCAGCAGATTTGGAAAGCAAATAACAAACTTTGGTTTAGTAGTACTTTAGTACTTAGCAAATGTCAATGTCTTCCTGCAGCCTTTTCAGATCCTATGTCCTCCCAATGAGTTGGAATTTAACATCCAAAATTCACATCCATGAACATTAATTTAATAATGAATAAGAAGCCATTCCTTGCCCTGAAAACACAGGGCATGCAAGCAGGCATAATAACAGCAGCAGTAAATCTAATGAGCTTGTGAATGGCAGCTACCGGGTTGGCAAACTGTAACTGAGATTCTGATATCATCATTTAGTGCTGCCTGAGATGAAGGACAAAGGGCATAGTAAGAAGATAAAATTGTTTGATTCTAGAAAAATGGTTACCTTGATATGGGGTTGGTTTCTAATAGTTACAAGATTGAGAAACAATCGTGCAAACATACCTGTCACCAGAAAAATTAGGCAAACAGCAAAGATATCTGGATATTCAGCCAGACCTGGGATGCTCAGGGTCAGATGTATGTTGAAAACATTGCCAAGGTTTTTGCCCAAAATCT
The DNA here is from genome assembly GCA_036250565.1 of Sibynophis collaris. NCBI lineage: Eukaryota > Metazoa > Chordata > Lepidosauria > Squamata > Sibynophiidae > Sibynophis > Sibynophis collaris. The sequence continues at coordinate 192,357 of JANHFK010001565.1, forward strand.
CACCAAAAGTAGCACTCCATGCTCTGGCTATACTGGAAGCTCCTATAGAGAATAAACCAGGTATACCAAACATTGTCATATATCAGGCAGATGATATCAAACTTTAAGAACAACATATTTTGCGCAGTCCTATCATCTCTTCTTTGAGCACACATTTATATTGCACAGGAACATGTTGGTAATTGCAGGATAATTGCTGCCAGGGGGGGGGGGGAGGAGGAGGAAGAGAAGAAAAGAAGAAGAGGAAGAAGGATTTGTAAGTCCAGAGGCAGCCTAAGACAAAAGTTTAGTGTATGACTTGAGACGGGTGGCTATAGAAATTGAATAAATAAACAAACTCACTCCATCACTTTCAATATCCCACTCATATGCAACCTAAGATGCATTGTCCAATTCTTCTATTTCACACAGGTCCCCAATTGCACACACACCCCCACACAATCAGAAGGGGGCTTACTACAAAGCTGCCACTTCAGTGTATTTAAAACACCTTGAAATATACAGTGAATTGGCTTTGTGCCTCCTAGCATTCACAGGCCAATAAATAAACCTCATGGGCTGAATTATGCTAGTGTTCCCCTTGTCTAGTCTACGCTGCGTGGCAGAGAGTCTTTAGATTCTACAGCATTTTCAACAATGGCCTTTCCCAGGGCAACCCAGAGATAGGGTTTGGAAGCTAAATGGACTATAATACTGAACTTCATTCTCTTTAGAAATTCACATCTACTTAAGCACTGTCTGGCTATCTTTTCTTAGGCCCAAAGCCCTGATATAATTGAAATCTAACACAGTTGTAGAATGGAGTGGCCCAAACCATGATAATACCAATTACATAGGACAATAGCAGGTTCCACCCAGTGACGAATGCACACAGCTCTCCAACTGTGATGTAGCTGTACAGATATGCTGATCCTGTCAGAGGCACCCGGGCTCCAAATTCAGCATAACAAAATCCTGCCAAAATGGATACCATAGCAGCAATAAAAAAGGAAACGATAATACTAGGTCCCGAGGTATTCTTGGCTACTTCCCCTGCTAAGACATACACTCCTGCACCTAGAGTACTGCCCACCCCAAAAGCTACTAAATCCAGGACAGTAAGGCAGCGATGCAGGTGTGATTCTCTGTAGTCGTTGGCAGTTATTTCTTTCCGACGAGAAACCATCTGAAAGAGGGAGATGATGGAACTCCAGACTGGCATCTGAAACAGAAAGAGAAGATCCAGATTTTCTTCTATATGTGATATCCTTTCAGATATTTGAAAGGTGCTATCATATCCATCCTGTGACATCTGTTCTGATTACACATAATAGCAGCATATGGTCCAGATTTGATGATAATCTCAACAATTGAGTTCATTCAGATATTTAGAATAGAATAACAGGGTTGGAAAGGACCTTGGAGGTCTTCTACGTTAACCACCTGCTTAGTTAGGAAACCCTACACCACTTCAGACAAATGGTTATCCAATATCTTCTTAAAAACTTCCAGTGTTGGAGCATTCACAACTTCTGGAGGCAAGTTGTTCTATTGATTAATTGTTCTTTTTATCTTTTATCTATCTATTTTTGTTCTTTGTCTTTTTCTTCAGTGTTCTTCAATGTATAATTTTTTACTTTTGTATGTCACTTATTAATTTTTTTTAAAAAGCATACTTTTTTGTCAGCTTAGAACTGGAGGAATGTATACTAACATGGCTACTAGGAGAAGAATCAGAAACTGAAAAATGTTTTATATATAAGTTCTTACCTTACAAACTTCAGTTAGATGCATGGACAAGCAAATGGAAACAAAACAAAAGATCTTGAAATAATGATATAATACTACATAAAAACTGGTGTACTTTGCAAACAACATTTCCTTAATAATTTTAATGCATGCCATATTTTGATTTAGGTGAATCAATTTTAGAAAAAGCTAATTTGGAGGGCTGTATAGAAAATAATCTCCTGATGGAAACATACAAATATATTCAATTAAACTGAGGGTGGTCCATATAGAGTTTTAGAGCCACTTCCAGACTGGTGCAAGTCCATGCAGAATTGCAAAGTTTATTTTGGAAATAAGCATGCTGGAACTCTGCAAAGCTTGGGGGCAGGTCATTTCTCATTCTTGGAAATGCCTGTTTGTGTCTTTTCCTTTTCCTTTCTGACTCTGCAATGCCCTTATGCTGAAGTTTGCGAATAGAGAGAGAGAAAGCTATAAATAGTGTGTCTATCCAAGGAAAATATGCACAGTGGGTGAGGGAAGGAGGGCACTAGTTGAATTTTATAGTCTCTGCTCTTCTAATGGGCAGCTGCAGAATCATCTGGAAGTTTTGGAGACTGTGCAAAGGACAGCTGCAGGCCATTGAGAAACTGGTGAAAAGGATCTGGGGAAAGTTCAGGAAGTGACAAGGACAGATGTGTATAAAAATACTCTCAGATAGTCTCAGACTGAGTAGAAAGGTTGAGTCTATTGCTGTTCTCTCTTCAATCAGTAGGTTGCAGAGTTTTGTAACATAGTAACCAAAGGATGATTTGAAGATGGGTTTTAAAAACAGACTTTAAAAAATCACTATTCATATAATACGCCATCACCGTGCCTATTCAGGAATGTAAAGAGAAAATACTGAAGATTGATGCTTCAATCAGAATGATCAAAGCTGGAATACATAAACAAATTATTTGACCTGAAGTCAGGTATTCTTTTTCAATTGTTCTTCATAGCAATAGCAATAGCACTTAGACTTATATACCACTTCACAGTGCTTCACAGCCCTCTCTAAGTGGTTTACAGAGTCAGCATCTTTCCCCCAACAATCTGGGTCCTCATTCCAACCTTGGATGGATGGAAGTCTGAATCAACCTTGAGCCTGGTGAGATCTGAACTGCCAAACTACTGGCAGCCAGTGATCAGCAGAAGTAGCCTGCAGGACTGCACTCTAACCACTGCGCCACTGCAGTTCTTCATCAAGGATAGAAAATGCTTTTGGCTACGCCTTTTTCTTGATCTTGCTTTCTAGCAATTAGCTTCCTAGCAATCTGCTTTTATACTTGCATCTTATTTTCTTTCATACTTCTCCAGACTTTCATGATGCTCACTTCAGATCCTAAATATGGATTTTGATTTGTAAACATGCCAAATGATAAAGGAGTGTTTTTAGAAATGAAGATTGTTATTTCAGATTCATCTAGCCACTTAATCTGTGTATAACATTCCCAAATCAACATTTTAATCACTCATTATCTGTTTACAGTTGATTCTCTATTTACAATCCCAGTTGGAACCAAAATCTTAATCATTGAACAAAGCAGTCCTTAAGTGAGATGAGCATGGGGATTTCTGGCTGACGTTGCGGCGAGATCGGACACGGGAAGCACGAAATAAGATGCAACACAAGGCGGAAATTAGTGGAATTTTAAACGAGATGGAGCTGATGTTCCAAAGCATTAAGGATTTTATACAGAAACAACATAAGGTGACTGTGAAATTATTCAATGGCATAGACCAAAAACTGGAATATATTATACAAAGGACAATGAGCAAAGACCAGGACGTTCAGGAAAGGAAGGAATCAGCAGAAAGAATGGAGGGAAAAGCTGAACCGAGAAACCAGCGAAAGGAAGACAACAAGGAGGAGATATCATCAAAATTAATAATGACTAAGGAATTCAAATAGGAGGAAAACATTTTAAAAGATTTAAAAAGAGAATGGGAGAAACAGGAAGATATTTTGGGAAAGGGGATAGGGGTTAGAACAGATAGCTTTAAAACTACAGTAGATAGTGGAAATACTTCATGAAAGTATTTTAACAGAAACATGTGTATTAACATTAGAACTATATTGACTGGATAATTATTTTCTATGTACTGTGATAGATACTAGGATAATATTTTAATACAAATAGATACAAAGAGTGAAATATGGGAATTATAAATAAGAACTAATTGGAAAATTAGAGATTGAATGATGGTATTATTAAACATGCCTAAAATATTATGATTAGCAGTGAAATGATAAAATTAAACAATGAGTGATTAGATAATGAAATAATATATTTTAATGTAGGTATGTGTATTAATAGCAGAATTACAAGGATTGGATGAATGGGAAGAATATGAATAGATCTACCCTATATGTTTAAATGATATTGTGATTGGTATTAGAATTGTATATTGAAACACTGAACAATGAAAGAATGAAGGATGAAACTTTAATATAAATAGAT
>JANHFK010001566.1:125289-146039 GCA_036250565.1 Sibynophis collaris
GGATATAACTACCAATTTCAGCTGCATCTATCATCTTTTTTTTGGTAGAGATTGAAATGCAAAATAAATCTAAACCGTAACTCTGGAGATCACTCTCGTGGGACATTTTACTTCCTCCAAATTAAGACTTGGCTGTCCTTTCTGTACTTGAACACACCCAGCAAAGGGTAATCTCTCTCTTTTGTAATTGTTTCCCGCTCTTGCTTTTGTTGTTAGGAAAAAAAATATATTGAATTGAACTTGCTTTCCTGTAACATGAATCCATTATCCTGTCATCAAATGGATTCTTCAGACTAATGTGGTTCAACCATTCAAATCAACAAATTGAAATATTGGGTGATTCCAAGACCATATATTGAATGTTCCCTTTTTTCAGCTATATATTAGATGTAACTGATGCTTCAACAGAACCGAAGAAATATTTTTTTCCCAGTAACAAGAAGACAAACTTAAACCACAATAGTTTTTCTGGGTAAACATTTCCTCCTGTCTCTCTCTTTTCAATGCAATAGATCCAGATTGCATAGAATAATCCTTTCCAAGAAAGGATTGAAGGAACTTTCAGAGGTTTCAAAATTTTGAATAATGAACAAAGATAAATTGATTTTAACTAATAGGGCAAAGAGTCAAACTCAATTTAATGCAACTTAAGTCTAACAAATTTGCAGAAGGCACATACATTGCAGAAGGCTGATATACAAACTGTGAACAACAGTTTGATAGGCTCTGATCCATTAGTAGAGATGAAACAACAATAATAGAAAAAAAGGCTAAGATTTGTATTTTTATTAAACCCCAGATAAGGCAAAATGCATTACTTCAAATACATTATAAAGAAATTGTGGGTGGATAGCTACTGAATAATTTAGCTAAAATAAATATTTGAGAAGCATAATCTATACTTATGTTTTGAGTTTTAAATATATATCTTTTGTGTGCAGCCAAAGATTCACAAATGTGCTTTAGCGCCATTAAAAAAAATCATTCTTAGATTGTACTTAAATGTGCCTATTATTTTAAAGTCCATTTGTAGCTGACCTTAATATTATATCAGGTTTTTTTTTAATAAACTGGAATTGGATGAAAACCTTGACTTAGGGAATTGCATTATACTGAACTATTTGTTATTAGTTGATCTGAACTTTTATGGATAATTCTTTGAATTATAGGCTGTATTTGTATGGGACTGCATGGGATCAAAGTGGTCTATTCTTCAGAAAGAAGGAAGTCTAAGTAATGTACAGTTTAAAGATCAGGAGTAACAATCTAAATTATACTGAATTTTCTCCTGAGTTCAATTATGTTCTAACATAGCAAAGGCAGGGAGTCTATAGAACTGTTGAGCTAAATTGGGCTAAACGGGAACATGAGAGATATCCATCAAAGAAAATACTTAAAACACAAGTACTTACTCTTTTATAAGATATGCTACACAATCTTACCATTTCGCATCAAGAAAGAAGATCATTCCACACAAGAGACCCTTTTCAAGTGGAAATTAGAACTATTATACTATCATTGAACATATTTCATTAATTCAACTGACGGTCGACATCAGGGAGTTGAGTTTACTACTTGAAACTTTATTATGATTTTGCTAACACAAACTATGTGGAATTATGAGGACTAAATCCTAAAAAAATGGTGAAAGTTTAAGGAAAGTAGTGCTGGAATCAAGGGGCATCTATTTTTTTGGAACAATCTAGTTAACAGGGCTTATATATCAATCACAACAATCTTTACCAGACTCTTTCCACCTGTTTGTAAAACACACCTCAAGCCACAATGGGATGTCCGTGTAATTTGGTTTATGCAAGTTTAGTAATTTGGCAGAATTTAGTTACTAGTAAACTACTACTCACTAGTTGTGGTTTAGTGGCTAGCAAACCCTACTGAGAGGGCCAGATAAAGTTCAAATCATCGCCTAGTTTGACGCCCATTAGAATAGCAGATATAGTCCACCTTGCTATTCTTAATATGTGGTCACTAGTGAGTGTTAGAGGTGAAAAAAAATTGTGCAGTACTGCAGCCTACAGGTACTCAACTTACAACCATAATAGAACCTGTTGTAAGTCATGAGAGTCATAAAACGGGTAAGTCAAGGACTATCTGTTTATCGGGAATAGTGAATGCTACACTGAACTTTTTGGACCTTTAGAAATGATTATTTAAAGAGATCAGAAAAATTGTCTTTTCTATACATTTTGCCACAGCTTCTGTTTATATTTAGTCTAAATGGCTTTGTAAGATTGATTACATACATGGTTGTAGATTCTATAACTTGTATACATATAATAATCGATGTGGCCAGGAAAGTATTAATCAGTTGTGGGAGAAAGGAAGGCTAACATTTGAATGCAGGGTAAAAATAAAAAGCAAGAAATCTTCGCAATAATTAATATGGATTTTGTATTTGGCTGAGCACGTACTCAAAAACAACCTGCTCTTTAATTCTTACATTTTCCACCACTACTATTTTGCCACTAGCTCTCTCCTCAACTAGATCTATTTTAATAGCTATTTATAAATGCTTATTAATGAATTTAGTTTAAAAATAAGTTCAATAAACTTAAAATCTTTACCTATGGTATAGTATTTTAATTATCTTTTAATTTTCCCTCCTGTTTACATTACTTAATCTAGTCTTTCTAAACTTCATTTTCCTTCAAATTACTGGCCAGACATTACACTCTATTTATATTTTCTGAATTTAGAAAAAAAAGAGTTTTTTAAAAAAAAAAAAGTCACGTAGATACCTAATTCTTTCTCAGATAAGCTATTGAAATGAGATCTTAAAATGTCCACACATTTACTATATTTATTTCAATTAGATGGAATTATTTAATTTCCAAATTTTCTTTGCTTCTCGCATAAGTGCTCAACATCAGCAATTATACTGCTTCAATGAAAAGTGCCTTATGTTCAATTTGACTTCCTCCTTCTTCCTTTTGTGCAATGCTTTGAGCCTTTGTTGGCTTCCTATAATGTCAGTGAATTAATGCAGCGTTGCAAAAGGATATTGATAACTTCCAAATTTATGTAAAGTATCTAGACCTGAACTAAAACATTTCAACAGGTTTCTTTATAGATAAATGGGGTAGTTCAATGCTGCCAATTTAATCCATGAAAACAAAATGGTATCTGAGAATAAATATTGTCCAAAGATATTTTATGTTCTTATTACATGGTAGAATATCAGTAATGGGTTCCTACTGATTCTGTCCGGTACTTAGAACTGACAGTAATGGTGGTGGGAAGCTCCACCCACCCGCCTGGATGTCAACATTGCTGTGCATGTGCAAAAGTGCCACACGCTCCTGTTGTGAGTCAGTAGTGAAGGTAAGTAGGCCCCACCCCTGTAGAACATGACAATTAAGCTGCTGAAATTAAGAACAATTTTGATAGTGGTTAGCACTAAAATAACAGCTATAACCCAACAAAAGCTCTTTTGCACATTATCAGGTCAAGATTTGTAGTCCTGAAATTGAATCTTGTTTTATTCTCACCTCTGTTATTTTTAAATGGAGAGGCTGCAAAATAAAGAGGCATTAAGAAACAGGAGGCAAAGTGACTTTGAATGCCTCTCTGGATTGTGACTGTTCATCACATCTGAGAACAGAATTGTTCTTTCTCCCGTGTGAAATTAAAATCAATCGTTTCAATTCTCAGGTACCCCTGGCTAAGTTTGAACGTCTTTTAATGATCTTTGCAAATTAGCAGCCTATGGTCTCATTGATTTAACTCCCAGATCCATAAGCAAATCATCAAACAATTATTGTTTTGCTGCTCCACTGATGTTTCTCATAACAACTTATTCAAGCCTACTTCTACTCGTTTGGCTTCAAGACAGTTGAAAAGTCTTAAATGTAGTATTTTCCCATTCAGGTGTTTTTTTGTTTTTGTTAGCAGAATTCCTTTAGGACTTTCTGGGCTCCAAATCAGTTATGCCAGTGGAGGGGCATCTCCTGTGGAGGGGCATCCACTGTGTTTAAAACTAATTGAAATATAAAACCAAAGAAAGGAAGATTTCTAAGACAAACTAAAGAAAAGGCTGTTCTGGGAATCACAGAAGCCTATCTCAATATTACTAATTCTCCAACTGGCAGGGCCTTTTTTCAAGGCTTTAACCCGGAGACGTTTTACTTTTAATCTGGCCATGGACAGGACCAAATTGAATGCATGCAGATTGAGTGTTCAGATTGTCTATTTCAGAGGTGTCAAACTTGATTTCATTGAGGGCCACATCTGGTTTGTGTTTGACCTTGGGGGGGGGGGCAGGATGGGTGTGGCCAGCTCAACATCATTCGTGTTGGGAGTGCTGTGGTGGCCTGAGTGCTCTACCAGCGAAAGCAGGCTTCCAAGCTCTGTTTTAGCTGTGACGGCCTCCTACTGGGAGCAAAAATGGAGCTTTGGGAGTGCTACCTGTGGCCTTCACGAGATCCATTTTTGGCTGTGATGGCCTCCTGCAACCCTGGGCCAGTGAAAACAGAGCTCAGGAAGGCCACCTGCAACCCTCCCAAGCTTCGATTTCGCTAGCAGAGGCACTGTGGGCCAGTCCTTCGCAGTTTCCAGGGCAGCCCCACAGGTCAGATCTAAGCACCCTGCAGGCCGGATCCAATCCCCGGGCCTTGAGTTTGACACTCCTGGCCTTTGACTCTTCCTTCTTCAGCTGTTGGCTGACATGATTTAGCCCAAAATTTGGCCCAAACCATACTGATAATGGATTCTTTGGTGTTCTCTGAGCTTTGTTGTTTTCTTAACAGACATTTCATTCCCTATTAAATAATGTACCTAACCTTGACTTACAAATATTAGCTTCTATTAATACTAATAATCCCTGGAGAATGAGTCTTCTTCTGACTCTAACACCGAGAACGCCGATAGGAGGTACAAACATTTGGCCAGAAACCCAAAGCTTGTGTTGTTTTGTAAAATGTAAAATAGAGCAAGAAAAATTCAGACAAATACACCACATTTCTTCCTTAATTTTATCACTGGAATCACGTGGATGCTTTGTATGGAAATCTTTATTTGATAATAAAAATAGCATTCAGAGAACTCTTTCCTTCATTGTAGCTACATCATATACATTGTATTTTGTCCCAAGGAAAGAATCTTATATCGAGTAAAGTCCACATCTACTTAGACTACCGTCATGTATAAACCCAATCTTTCAAATAAAGCTATGAACAATGCTGTATTTATATATGCATAGGGTTTTATAAAAAAGATTGGCCCACGTATGCTTCTCGTCAACACAGAAAAACAGCACTATAACTAGACCACATGTTAAGAAATGATAATTGAAGAACAGAAACCGCATCCCGAGGCCTCCAAGAGTCATTTTCCACTCCACAAGAGGATATGATATGATATCCCAATCAACAAAATCTTCCAAGTTACTTATATTGTCTTGTTAAAACAGCTTTACATACCTGATTCAGTTTACATTAAAATATATCCCCGCGAATCAATTTGTTCCATTTTTTCCCCCAGAAATATAAACATGTAGCACATTCCTCACAGCTAAATTCTGTCATAAAGTCTCTTTTTATACAAGCAAAAAGGCAACAGTTTCTTTTTGTTTGTTTTCAACAGGCTCTGTTAATTACAATTTAAAGTCTGTACACACAATGACAATCCATCTTTGTCTTTCCTTTTTCTTTATACAGTACCAGGGCAATAACAGTGATAGACTTGTAATCTTATTTTCTTTATGTATATGTGTCTGTGCACGGGCATATGAAAAAAAAAACCCCAGTGAAACAGTATTACATGTACACATCAATGCACTGTAAAATAAAAAGCAGCAGTTTTTTAAAAATTTAGTGGTCCAACAGTAACGGCAATTTTTTTTTTTTTTGGCTCAGCTAGGCAGTAATCCATTAATTCTGCTATTGGTACTACAGTATACTTACCGCACAAACCTGTTGCATGAAAATACCCAACAGAAAATAATCCTGAATAGGTTTATTCCACTCGTAGGTTTATTCTACAGTCTGATGTAGAACTCAAACAACAGCTTTTTTCTCAAGAACTCCATACCACAATTTTTAACTTTTTCTGTTTGTTTGTTTTTTGACAATTTTGCAAATGTGTTTCCTTTTGTCTCAAGTAAGGGTGCACCAGAAAGTGGAAAGGAAAAAAAGGTAAAATAATAATAATATTTTTTTTAAAAAAACCTAGAAGCCCAGAGAAACAGTTCCATTTGGCAACAAAGAGTACTTAAATGACCTGAAAGCATTTAAACTCAGCCTAGGAAAGTGGTATTTGTTTTTCAAAATGCTTCTTGAATAAGGAATCAAATTCATGTCAACTTCCCTTTCAAGGCAAACAAGCGGTACTATTCAGGCTCCAATTTCATCTGAATGGTTCTACTGGTTGAACAAGAACAACAGTGGTGGTGCCTTCGCGAAATTTCGTTAAGGGTCACAATTATTGAACAAATATGATGGTTTATTCTACGCATGATGCCATGCATGATGACTACTGATCCTTGGCCACCTTACTTCCTTTTAAAGAAGACCCAAACGTACTTATTGTTCAATGGAACACACTACATATTCCTTAACTGTTTGTGCTGTGTAGATCTGTATAAATATCCTTCATCCCAGCAGTAGTCTCTTCAAATAGTTATCTTAGTTTGAGAACTATGTTCGTTATTTGTAAAGAAAAAAAAAGTCTCTCCATATTAGTTCTAAGTTTTACTGATCAACCCCTTCTTCCTCCAACCCATTCTTTAGAAAATCATAAATTTATGTTTGCAATGAAGTAATCAACAAAAACTGAGCGGTTGATCACACATGTTTAACTACTGTTGGCTTGCCTGCCATAAAACTAAGAAAGAAACCACTAAGCCACAGAAAAGCACAATGAATCTAATGCTCACAACGGTGTGTTAGGAAGGAACACAACTTTCATCACACTTTGGGATGGACATTTGGCAAATATGATTTGAAATGCATATACTTTAATGGCGTTGACACCATGTGCAAAACATGTGAATGGGTTGTGATGATTAGATTTTATTTGTCTGGTGGCTGTGAGAGGCATTTGAGGTTTGCTACCTTCCTTCCTAGGAACTCTGAATGCTGGAAAGGCCGCAAAAGTATTGTAGGTAGGGCTTCAGAAGCCACTAGATACTGAGGTCAGTGCTGCACTCTTTATAGGGTTTCCGTCTTTGTTCCGTTGGGTGCCTGTTATTTTTATTTGTGTCATATCTCAGCGTGCCTTCTTCCTTCTCCCGGAAACTGACTCTGCCATCTCTATTTCGTTTATCGGGAGACCTCTCCCTTCTTCGTTCAGGGGTTCTCTCTCTCCTCCTGTCCGTTGATTTAGCCCTCCTTTCAGGAGGTGAGCTCTCCTTCTTCCTATCTGGTGATCTCCTCTGATCCATAAGTCTTTCGAGTGACCGTCTTCTTCTGCTGGGTGAGTTATCCCTTCGGTGAGTTGGTGATCGTTCTCTTCGTTTCTCTGGAGAAAAGTCTCTCCTCCTCTCATACCTGTCTCTTCTCTCCAGAGTATTTTCAGCACTTCTTGTACCTTCTCTCCTCTTTTCAGGAGGTCTTCGTTTTTGTCCATTGATGGCCACTCTCGCTGGTTGACGCTCATGCCTTTTTTCTGGTGACCAATCCTTTTTTCGGATTGGGATACTATTGCTGTTTTTAGAAGTCCCATTCCATGTGTGATGCTCATTTGATTGTCTGCCAAACTCTCTGCTGCTTTTGGGGTCCTTAAAATATATCCGCTTGTCTCCATGTTGGGGTGATTTGTGAAGAACCGGTGGATAACTGGGCTCCAATGGTAAGTGTTGTTGTCTGTCATACTGCATATTTTTCACTTCTGATACTTTTTGTGAGACTGTGGCTGGGCTGCTCCTGTCGCTGTTGGGGTCTGAAAAAAAGATAACAACACAATGTTTGGTAATGGCGGCCTGAATTTAGAGTTGGATACCAGTCATTATTCTGAAGACTTCATTAGTAACAAAAAACAAGCAATTGTTAAGCAGTCAAAAAGATGCTTCCTGAAGCTTTTGTTAATTTTAGCAAAACAACAAAGGATGAGTGCTCTACATTAGTATAGATGCTTCTCAAGGCAATGTCAATCTCTAGTTAAATTCTGGTCTCTACAGTATCAGGAATGGGAAAGTTAACTTTTTCCCAGCTCCAAATCAGAATATGTTAGCCTAACTAACCTTTGTAGTGAACTCCTTTATCGCCTCCTTTTCTGTTCATTTCCTGATAAAAACTAGCGATTCAAATAATTTTAAAATGTTTACATTTTTAAAAAAGGAAACTACATCTGGAAGATGGCATGTAACTTGTAACTAAGCTTTGAAGACAGATGTATTTTAAATTATTTCAGGACTGATTCTCAGAAGTCTGGAGTGAGATTCCCCAGAGCTCTGGACAGCTGTCACTCTGATGATGCTCAGGAAGAATGAGCTATTCTTCCAGCTTTTGGGACAGAGTAAAGGTTGAGCCTCTGCTAGGTACATTTTTGGGGGAGTGGGGTGGTTATCAGTTGCTTCATGGTTCTTTTTTCTTTTCTTTTTGTACTTAATACTTTCAGTTGTAAGCCACCCAAAATCATTGGGCACCAGAAGACCTATAGATTGTCTGTTTTAAATACACTCAGTGAACACACAACTTAGCCCCTCTTTATATATAACACGTGCAAGCATTGAGGACAATTTTGGTTTTGCCACAATGATTGAACTTAAACACACACAATGAGAGCAGCGGGGTATGGGAAGACATGATCCAATCTTATCAATGCAACAGTCTATTTAGATCTGCAGAAATATCGGGTAAAATATTTACATTTATCCTGTTGCAATAAACACAGATGCTGTAAGCAGAAGCAGCAAATCATCTCGGTGGAGCAACCTTTTTATACGTACTTAGCAATAATTGATTATGAATTGCTTTAAAAATGGCAATTCAATTGCTTTGAGGTTGGTACTGTAATTGTCTATTTCTTTGGGGGAAAAAACCTAACGCAAATATCTTGTGTGATAACGCTTCCTGGATTCTAAGGCAAATAATTACCACGTGCCCAATAGATGTTTGAGAACATTAACATGATAATAAGTAATCACAAAATTCCTAAATTCCTCTCTCTTTTCTCCTGAATACGAAATAAAATTCCCTGATGCAAGCTCTCTTCTGCACAGGCACGGTGAGCTTAGCTTTTTTTTCTGCAGGCTTTTGATGATTTTGTGAGAGGAAACCATGGATCGCTTTACACCACAAGACTTCAGGAATGAAGGACCACTCTTTCATCTTCAAATGAGGCCAAGTCAATTTGGCATCTTGTGGTCTCTTGCAGAAGACCACGGGGTACGGGGGTACTTACAATTCATGGAACTGCAGGATGCTGAGAATGAATTGCCGTATATGCAGAAGTTTAGCAAAGTGGAAAAGCAAGGTGAGAGAATTAGGCCACAGCACAGAAACACCTAGTATTGATTTTAGCTACAAACCGTAGTTTGATTATGGCCCATAAGGTAGAAGCAAGATTCCCCGAGCTTGTCATTTCTCATACATGCAGCGAGATTAGGAGGTATCATCGCTGAGGAAGGAAGAGCCCCGGCACCAAGAAAAGTAGGAGAAAGAGAAAGAAAAAAGTAGAATGTTTAGATTCCCTATAATAAGCAGGTAAAGGGGAGGGGAAAAAAAATCTTCATTTGTTTAAAAAAATATTAGAATAAAGAAAATTTTATTTTTTTTCCCCAATCAGGATTGTCTAGGCATCACCCAAATATAAGGCTGCAGAAATAGCAATTGTTTAAAGCGAGACAGTGTACTTAAAACATTGGAGAGAAAAAAGGTGTGACTAAACAACCCAGTCAACGAAAATATCAAGTTTGGAGTGGGAAGAGTGCAAAGGAGAGAAGAGAGACATAATAGGGACAGTGAAACAGAATGTCAGAGATCAAACAATTAACAATCAACAACGACCAAAAGAAACCCACGACAGACTATGACATTGAAGAGAAGTACAAAACTCATTACAAAAATATACAGCCTTCTCAGAGAAGCGTGTTCCAATTGAGTCAGAAAAAAATACTGGAACCTCATTCTTTTTTTTTTCCCTTTTGAAGCAATTTGTTAGTGACTGCAACGGACAGGAATGAAGCTATTCAGCCCACCACCACCACCCCCAAAAAAATGTTACAGGCACAGGACAGCAACTGGGCAGCCCCTGGCTTGAAAATGGAATTTGTTAGGGGATTTCAAAAGCGACTCGCAGCCCCGACTGAAAAATAAAACAGAACAAGCTAACAAACAGACAAAAAAAAAAAAGCTACCCTGCCCCAAACCCTAGTGTTTGAATTTTGCATCTTCAGGGCAACAGACATTCGGGAAGATGTGAAACACTTTTTTGATAGGCTATATTTGCAATGTTTAGCATATGGTACAATACTTTACAGCCAAAAGAGCATAGGAAAAAAGACAGAACATAAAGAACATTACACAGTTTTAGTCCTGCGGAAACATGGCCAATTAAGTGTACAACAGAAGTGCAAACACAGGAATTTTAATAATGACATGGATTAAAATGGTAGAGTGAGTTTGGCTAAACTACTAAGTCAATCTGACAGTGTGAAGTTTTTCAGGATGTTCTAAATAATAATATTAAAAAAAAGGACAAGTCTATGTGTGGCATACTAATTGAATCCTTTTAAGAAACTGGCGTTGGAGGCAACACCAGAAGAACTTTTAAGGGCAATGTTCTCATCCGAAAGCATACCAAATAACTTTGCCCTAAATCCATGGGAGGGGAACTATGACCCTTTTATGACTTGTGGACTTCAATGCCCAGAATTCCCGAGCCCAGAAATTCTAGGAGTTGAAGTCCACAAGTCATAAAAGGGCCATATTTCCCCACCTCTGCCCTAAATGACTGCATATGTTTTTTTTCACTTCTTATAGTACCCGTGAGGTCACTCTTGCTGACACCTTATATATATAATCTCCCATTCTTTTCTTTTTTTAAAAAAACAACACACCACTTATTAAAATGAATATAAGCCACTTTTTTTCAGATTATGTGGCTTTACAAGGAATATAACTGGGCCTCTATCAACAAGCACAAGTCCATCTTTCCCAAGACAAACTGAATTGGTATATAGATATTCACCGATTCATTTATAAGACCAGTTCAACCTGGTGCTAATATAATGGAGTGAAAAAATAAAGAATTTTTTTTTTCTTTTTGGTAATTTGTGGGGATACAATTATAACCTTTGAAAGATCCCACCCACGTGTTGTTTGCCACTTCTCCCATCTCTGGAGAACAAAAGTAGAAAAGTACAATAGTTGGGACTTTGATACTGTTCCACACTAGGAGTAAAAAGAAATATAATTTATTGGTATATTATCCCAAATATGGGGAAACATAAAGGACACGTGTTCATTTGTGTGCTTATAACTCATAACTGGTTGGAAACCAATTATATTTGGGGAAAGCCCTACATCTAGGGCATATATCTGAATAGCTATCTCAAATAAATAGGACATCATAATATTATATACAGTACTAAGCCACCCAAAACCAATACTACAGAACTTAAATACAAGTGGGATTTTTAATGCAGATATATCCCTCGGCAACCCAATAAAACAACATCTCTTCTCTTATAATAAACATTGAGAATGGCAATATTAATTTGTTCATAGCTGACACAGTTGTGAACAAACAATCTAAAGGAAAAGGGCAGGAGGGGGATCCAAGTGAATATATTCTTGTATTGCATACGTTTTTAAAAATAAATTTATAAATATTTACATAAATGTACGGGGACAGTAAAAGCCCAGACACCATCGTGGAATTCATGCCTATGGTTACAGACAAAAGCCAAGGACAACAGTTTCCAAAGGATAACACAAATTTCCCAACTCTGCATTGGTCAGAAGACGCGAGAACAATTCATCCGCTGAGAAACAGTTTGGCACAGTTCAATAAACATTCCTTGTTTGGTCGGACAGGATAGTACAGTTTTGGTTTGTCTATATGTTTTTGCACCCCTTGGATCACCAAAATACTGCTCTGAAGATGGTCTTGCCTGTACACTGTGCCCCCATAAAAGTCCATAGTAGCAAGCAAAGGATGAAAAAGTGTAGAGAAAATTTCAGCACAAGCGAGGCAATTAACCACGGTTGTCAAGGTTGGTAAGACATTGGTGGAAAAAGAGAAAAAGAAAGAAAAAGGAAAAAGAAGAAATCCCCGCTTCAGATCTTGGAGATCTATCATTCATGGTGTGATGCCCGGAGCAAGATAAGGAATGTTTTCATAGTTTGACCCACCATATTCCGGTACCGAGCCATCTCCGCGTTTGAGAAACAGGCGAACTTTGCGGCCACCGTTTTTAATTAGTTCTATGGCGCGAGCGTGCTTCATGTTCTTTGTCGTTTCTCCATTAATCTCCAGGATTCCATCCCCAATCTGTGAAAATAAAATACTCTTATGATTAAAGTAAAATGCTGGCAGGAAAACATCACGTAGAAGAATGTGGAATGAGCTGCCTGCCAAAGTACAAAATTGAACATGAGCCAAGCGCTAACATTTCGAAGTGGGAATGTAGCATTTTGGAAAGTTTCTAGTGACACAGGTACAAAAAACTCATATCAAACTAAAGATGACATCCCGAGTTATTTACTGGTAAAATTTTATTACTAAGATTTCTGTACTATGTCATAGACTTTTTAAAAAAACTGAAAAGATACATGTGGATAATGATAGTTTGAAAGTATCCATGTATCTAAACCCCAATGTGAGGATGGCAGGATAAGCAATTTTGCTTACAGAACCCTGATAGAGATTTTGTTGTAAATGTGCTACTTCTAATAAGACAGTGGTATGGAAAAACAGTGCTTTTTATTCTTTTTTTAAAATAAGCAAATTAAAATATCCTTTCCCCCCGTTCTCCCTCTGTGTGGCAGCTGTGTGGAACCTGCCCGGTTCAGTTTGACGTTGACCAATCCAGACTAATGCTTTAAAAAATACATAAAAAATAAACTATGAACATCATCATCATCAACAACAAAGAAACAGAGAACAAAAAACATGAGCATGTATGTATCCTTATCTGCTATGCCCTATAGATCAATGTATAAGTTGATGGCCTATAGAACCAATTACTTCTGCAAAGACATAGGGACAGTATCTATAGATTTTGAAAATGTCTTTTTTTTTAGTGACAGGATGGGGAAATAAATAGTTTATACTGGAGAATAATTTTAATTGAATGTGAATGCATAAAATAAAGACATTTTTTTTTGCAGGGACCCTGCCTATTATTTGAAGGGTATTCATGTATGGCATAGCACTCAAAGATTAAGCATGGTCCAGAAAATGCTGCAGATTTAAGTCTGCAAGTCCTAAGGATTTCTTAGTGAAATTCTACAGACGGAATTATGAGGCCTTGTTTAAAAATGTAGCTGTTCTAAAACAAACAAACCAAACACCCTCACATGAAACCCTGTTCAAACGCAGACCCATTTTGAATGGCATCTGAAGCAGTGAGATATCTGCATTGAATAGAGGAAAATCAATAATCTAAACACGTATTTATATGGGCTAAAAGGCTTTTTCACTTTCAGACATAACAAAAGGGGGAAAAAAATCATCTGCTGACGATTTTTGTCAAATGGCTTGAATAAGGTCATCTATATTCTGCAACCAAACGGGGGGGAAAAAAGGAGGAAACTGACTAGAAAGGTTGGCCTGCAAAGAAGGCGAAGGAGAAATGGTAGCGCATGTGAACTAGTAACATACCCTCATTTTTCCACATCTCTCAGCAGGCCCATCTTCTGCTAACCGCAAGACATAGAGATCCATGTTATATTCTCGGCCACCTCGCAGACTGAAGCCAAATCCTTTAGCTCCTCTTTCAAGTTCCACAGTGTAAAAATCTTGTTCTGGCTGGAAGAAAGTAATAAAATACAATTTGCAACCTTAACCATCAAGATGATTTAAATTACTTACATGCAAAGGCAGAAGAGCATTGGTCCAAATGATCTGGCTGGTTGGTACATCACATTAAAATGAACATAAAATATTGAAAATGCCCTTGTATCAAATTAGATTTATTTTCAAACCGCGACCTTTAATTTATTCCTTAAAAATTAAATTCAATTCTTATATCAAAAGATAGCTCCCGTTTTTAAAGAAAGAAATCTTGTGACATAGTTTGCCTTGGTGTTCTCCAAAAGTCCCTTAATTAAGCCATTCAAATCTGTGTTAAGAAGTGCTGAATACTTAAAATCTGTCTTAGAAGTGCTGAAGCAGCTGCTTCTTTCAGAAGTTTTGGTATAATTGTTTGGAAGGTATTCTGGTAGAATAATTGGTATGTATGCATGTACACAAACTACACTACTGCCACCATTGTCAGCAAAGCGTATTTGCTCTGTATTTTTTATTGCATTTGTTTCATTGTTTATTTAAAAGATTTGCAAGGTCACCCAATTTAGAGCATAATTTTGGGTGGCTCACAGCAGCACGTGTGTACATACATGCAAGAGACAAACTGAGAAAGCACTCAGTGCAGATACACTGAACTTTCTGTGAGAAATACATACATAAATATAGTTTATAGAGAGGGGAAGAACATTGTATACTTGCAAGCTGCAGCCAATAAACGAAAACTGTGGGCAGCAAATAGCCTTACCTGGGAGGCTGTTGGTGCTTTGAAATCAAACTGGGATTCCTGCTTTGTCTTTGCATTGTTTCTGTTCAAATTAATAAGGGAAAGAAGGGAGGAAAAAAGATCAGATTTATGGGAGTGAAGATAATGGGAAGTATTGAATGGATATGACAGCCCAGCCACTCTAAGGGAAGGGGGCATTAAACTAACCTGTTCTCCTGTGGCATTTGTTGAGGGTTATGTGTAGTTGTAATTGTAGCAATTTTTTCTGCGTTGGTCAATAACGTTGCATTGGAAGATTCTGCAAAATAAAGCAATGCTTTTAGTGCATCAGATTATTCCTGTAATTAGGATATGCTCACAGCTTCTTGTTGTCTGAGGTAACCTTTTTGAAGTTATCTAATACATTCTCAACACTATTCAGGAGGGATTTGCTCAGATCTAGCTCAGATTTCGGAAATCCAATAACAGAAAACATACTACTGTATAGAAGTATTTATTTAACAACACACCCGTGAACACACTGCCTACGAATCTTTACTATGAGGGAAAGGAGCAAAGAAAAAAAAAACCCCAATGCAATTATGAAAATCACAAGAACAATTTCTGTTCTCTCACGGTAGCTGTGAACAATGGTGTGGAATATCAAATCAAGGTTACAGACTGTGTAGCTGTTTTCTTCCCTACGTTAATTTTACCTTATTGTTTAGAGGTCCTTTTATTTTCATGAAATGATTTCAGTAAAGTTTAATATCCTTTTGCTTCCCAAGATTCTAACACAGTTTCCCAGGTTTTTTCCTCCTTTATCCCCCATGACCTTGGATTCATTTGCCAACATTATCATTTAGTCCAAGAGCTTACAGTGACCTATAATGTTTTTCAGCTGCCCTTGTCATGATAATCACATCAGATATTGTATTGATTTTGATAAAATCACATACAGTAGGTCACAGTGACCAATCTGATTAAATCAAAGAAGGAAGGGACAATGAAAGTATAGAAATACATAAGCAGAAAATTCAGTATTAGTTTGTGGTATTCCTAAACCAAAATATTTGTTTATTATTTCACGCTCAAGTCTGTTAGTAATCCAACACAACAGGCAGCTACTTGCAATACCATAAACACAACGCTTTCCAATGAGTCTATTCAAGATTCAATTGCTCATCATTAATTGGGTGAATAATGTGCAAAAGAAATAAGTAAATAAATGAATTATTATTAGCCAATCCTATTCATAAGCTTCTTAATCCCCATTCCATACTGAGTGTTTAGATAAAAACAGATTCAGTGAACAGACCTTTGATAAGAACCATACCAAGTCTCTAACTGAATGGTAAGCAAAGTGGTATCCTTCAGATAGGTTAGAAACTCCTATAATTCTGGGTATAATCAGAAGGAAATTAGTCCAAAACATTAGAAGAGCACCATACTAACTATGCCTACCCTAAACTGATTCAATTGCATAATTGCTGATTCAATTGTACAGTTGAAATAGAAACTACACATACATATTTTAGGCAAAGTGCTTTTTGGTGCCTGCCTGCAATTTAACCTGACATTTAAATCACATAGATATTTGAACATAAAAGTAACCAACACCTGCCATCAATGCATTATAGAAAATTTGAACTACATATAGGAATTTTAGGAAAATGTGAACTGTAACTCATATCCTAAATTATCTTAAGAATATTTATCATCTTTTTTTTCTACAAGTGAATGTTTATCAGCCTTAAATTTCTCTCAAATAAACTGTACCCTAAAAACCCCCACACCATTTCTGATGTGTTGAGAGCTTCGTGAAAACTACAACCGTAGTTTTAAAATATATAAAACAAATAAAAGTTTTAAAACTCCTCCACATGGAGCAATACGCTAGACATTTTTACCATGTTTTACAAAGTTGTATATGGAATGTAAATTGCTATATCTGGTCTTTCACACTTCTACAGAAAATTTTTCAAGGCTTTCCAAAATAAACAAACAATCACAGTCAAATAGATTCATATCTGAACAAACCACTACAATGATTAATTTACAAACTGTTAAAACAGCTTAGTGCTCCTGAGATTTTGTTTCCAACCCATCTGGATGTGTTAAATATACACAATGACCAATCACCATTAGCTTTTGACCATGCCATCTGGGGATTTCAAGAGTGGAGAAGACATTTCTAGTGCACTCTTTAAATTCCATCAAGAAACTTTAATGTCCTTATTCAGATATCAAGCTGAGAAGCCAAACACATCAAATTGCTCAAGAGGCTGAAATATAGCTTTGAGTCTTATTCTCCAAGAGTTTTGCATTGTTCCCTCACAAAAAACTCTAAACTACCTGGATGGATTACACAGAAATTTCCAGTTCCAACATTATGTGTCTCACAATGGCCATTCAGAAGCCTGTGGGAAGCCTATAGAGAAGGCCAAAAACAAAATGATATAAAAAAAAGATGACAGGGGTTTTTTTTTTGGACATACAGTAGTGTTAAGATAACATTTATCTCAAATAACATACATTGGTATTATCTCTACAATTTCCAATTCTAACATAGTCACTGTATCAAATGTATATTCTTATTGCAATGCAGTTCCCATGGGTGAGATTCTAGATTAGTGCTAATGATGTTAACTTCTATCATGACAGGACTTTCTCGAAATAGTCACAGACAGTAGCTAAAAAACCCTGACTACAGGATATTATTAACTGCATTGTAAATAACTGTATCACATTCTTTTAAATAGGAAAACTGTGCAAATATTCAAAGGGGTGCTTTTCTTCAACAGAGCTCCAAGCTTCTTTGAAGATACTTCATGTTGCTTTACTTCAGTCAGCCTGGAAAGCTTTCAGTCAGTACCATGAAGATGAATTGTTCATGGCCTTCAACCTGCTTGTCAAAAACTTTGGAAATGCTGCTGAAGAAGACACACATCAGCTTTTGTGAGTGCTATGAAGGATGTGCTGTCTTCCTTCTCTGGCATGCCTTACTCTAAGCTTTGGTGAGCCATACTGGAGAACATCCATCTCAATCATGACCAGGCTGTGGTTCAAAGAACCTTCTGCCTAAATTCAGTGTCTGAACAGAAGCTTCTTCTGGCTTTGGGAACTGACAGGCAGGAGACAGTGAGAAGATTTGAGGCCCTATAAAATGCTTCAGTGAAATAAATACTTACTTTGATGAAAATAATCATATCGCCTCTTTAACAGGAATCTTTTGTCAAAATGAATTTAGGTCACCTTGCATAGGGCTACCAAATAGTGTTATGTCACATTGCTCTATTTTTACAATGCTTTATCAAATCTTGCATAAGTGTAATAAAATTACTTGAAAAGGAAAAGGATTTTCCCCCCCATTTCTTTAGAAGTCTTACATACTTACTGCCAACTTTGTGATTACTCAAAGTCAAGTAAAAAAGGTTGTGTCTGCAATTGTCTACTAAAGATACCTGGCAAGACTGCATACATAAAAAGGCAGGAGAACAATTTTGTATGAGTCTTCAAAAACTGGATTATTTTACCCATAATAGACAACTCATACTGATGACCATTCTAGATTAAACTGTCATATGCAATGAAAGGATCAATCTTTAGACAATAATTAATATAAATTAGTTCACTGATTTCTTCATGGATGGATTTGCAGTAGGATAGAAGATGTATAAGAGAAGAGTATAAATACATTGAATTGCATAGAAAATGAAATTGAGAATATCTGAGTTAATGAAAAAACATATTTGCAATGAACCCAAAAATGAACCCTAAAACTTTTAATGACTATAAAATCAGCAATCAATTTCCATAAAAATCTTCAGTATAATTGAGATGCTACAACTGGGATAAAATTCAAATCCTGTTTAGCTTTAGACTCTTAGCAAAAAATTACAACTTTCACTAATTCTTTCTGCAATATAACTAGTTAACAGGAAATAGTGTGATCAACATGTTTTCTGTATTTTTTTAAAAACATTTTTTGTTCAATTTGATGGGAGGGGGGAAATCATTTTTTTTTTCAAAGAAGAAAATTTGAAGTGTATGTACATAGATTGTAGGATTCTTGGTCTTGTCTTCAATTGTAAAATGGTTAATGGAATGCATGAATACCCTCAATTTCATTCGACAACTATCTTTCCTGTGAACATACAGGTTTTTCCAACTTTAATTAAATTTCCCAAAGATACCCAGAGGGATTTTTTCCATGGGCATTTTCAGTTCTACTGTAGAAACATGAAGAGTAATCAAAGAGGCTGCAAACTGATAAAAAGATGTGCAACAGAAAAATAGAAGTACTTATGACACACAAGCTAATCAACATTGCCAAAATAAATGATGCTAAAGAGGAATACAGTCTTAAGAGGCATTCTTCTTTTTGACAAACAGCCAGGCAGCAAGTGTAAATTCAACTTGTTAAGCATTGATATATACAGTACATACAGTATGCTGAAATGCCCTGCATTTCACCAGTACCTTTAATTATGCATTTCCCAAATAAAAGCACATCTAGTAAGCATTAATGTATTTCCTCGAAAGAACTCTGGGTGACTAACAATGACAACTTAATTTAATATTTACTGTATTAGATTTTAAAATGTCATAGCAGTCGAAAACCAGATAATGTACCTACTAAAAGTTGCACACGTCAGATTGCAGAATGAAAAGACTAGCCTACAAATGCACCATCCGATAATATTTCTGGTTCGGATTCTGGTTTTGGGGCATGTTCTCAATCAGGAAACATCTTCCAAAAGCTAGAAGATGAGCATTGTTTAAAATGATAATAATTTTTAAAATTATTACAGCTGTTACAGCTAAAGAAAAACCCTTTAAGGCTCCCTCAATCTGAACAGAAAAACAACAGGCTTAGTATAAGGCAATATGCTTATGAATGACCTTTGTTTGCAGACTGCAAACATCCAGATTATACCCAGAAAAAAGCAAAAAGAGAACAAACTATCTCCTCCTGCACAGAAAACTCACACTTAACACAAAAGCAAGCTCCTAAACATATTGGAAGTATGTACACTGCCCAGAGCTCCTCCTTGAGGGAGATGGTCTAGAAACATAGAATATAAATAAAGAAAATAATAAAATTAGATTTATTGATGGTATTTTAAGACTCCAAGGATATCAACAATTTTACAAAACTGGAGTTCAGTTCCCAATTCCTCCCTATAGAAAGAACCACTGGTTTAGCAATTGGTTCATAACATTTTTTCCCTCAGAAATATAGAAATAGAGATGCTGAAATGAGAGTTATTTCCAGACATGTTTAACACAGGAGTGTGTTACCTTCGCAGGGACATCTTTTAGCACCAGAAGCTGCTTTGTGTGATGTGCTGTTTTTTTGTTTTTGTTTTTTGAAGGAATAACATAAGGGAGAGTAGGCCTAACCAGGAGCAAGAAAAAGAAGGCAAAGCAGGGAAAGAGGTTTACTAAATATATGTCGCCAACAAGTAAAGTATTGATCAGGAGTAAATGGCATGGCACTGGGACTTTGAAGCTCACACATCACAAAAGTACAAGATGTTAAATGTTAAATTTATTTCATTTTTTTTCTTTGTTGTTGTCATATGAAGTGAGTCAGGGGAATACTGAGGAAGTCGCCATAAGTTGTTGATACTTGACAACCTATATTAAATAAAGGAGAGATAAAATAGTAGAGAATGTATACTAAGATGGATATCTGTCAATCAGTTGCCTTTTGGGGAAAGCAACCAGATGTAGATAGCAAAAACAGAGGGAGAATTACTAAGAGAAGGAAAATAAAGGGTGATTTTTTTTAAAAAAAGCTGAAACTAGTTTATATCAGGACTATTCCATTTATTGTACTTCTCTTTAAATTTCTCTTTTTGCAAACCATCCTTGAATCCATTATATCTAAACACAGCTTTCTATGCTGACTTTTGCTCTTTAAATGTCTTTTCTGTGACACCCCAGTTTTCTCGGTCTTCCTCTTTCACACAGCCCATTTACTTTTTCTTCATATTTTGTGCCTTGGTAGTACAGTGGTCTAAACACCCTAATAACACCCTGTTATTAACACCAGCTGCCTGCAATTATTGCAGGTTCGAATCTCACCAGGCTCAAGGTTGACTCAGCCTTC
>JANHFK010001566.1:170310-181352 GCA_036250565.1 Sibynophis collaris
TCCTTCCCCTGCCACGCCCACCAAGCCACACCTTGCCCACCAAGCCACGCCCACAGAACCGGTAGTAAAAAAAATTGAATTTCACCACTGATCCAAAGACATAGGTTGGAAGCAATCAATGTATTGATTCCAAATTTCTTGTGAAGCCATTTTGGTATTCTTGAGAACTCCACTTTTAACAGAAGATTTCTAGCCAAGGTATCAATTTCTCCAATTGCAACTCCAATCAGAGTCATACAAGATTGTGGGGACTTGATGTTCTGTTAGCTTTATTGTTTTCTTGAAGATGTTTCATTAGCAAGCTAGGTAACATCATCAGTGCTAATAGGAAATGAAGTTAGCTCTCATTTTATAGTCTAGTGGCTTGCCCATTTAGTGTTGGTGGGAGCGGTCTTGGTGGTTCCTTGATTGAACAGTTGTTTACTGTTAGCTTGTTCGGCAGCTCCTTGTTTGGAGTATTATCTGCTTTTTGATTGTTCGGTCTAATGTTAATTTTGGTGTTAATCTATGCTCATCTGAGTACTGATTGCTGGTACTCACTATCTTGGATGACATGTAGATGTTGTTTCTGTCAATATGCCAGTTGATGGCGAATCTGTCTCAGTCCCAGGTTTCCAGGAATTCTCTATGGTTCTAGACTTGGCTTGGTCTAAAATGTTCATGGTTCATAGTTAAAACTATGGTTAAGTCTGTCTATATATTGTGAAATTAATGGATTTTCATTATGTCTTTCGACTGCTCGTTGATGTTCATGGATGTGTTCTCCCAATCTTCTGCAGAGACATGGGAGGTTTCATGGAATTTCATTTAAAGAAAGGCTGTGTATTTGTGCAGCATCAGCCACTGAATACATTGGACAAATTCTTCTCGACTGCAAATTGTACTCTGCAGAAAGGGCTGGTTGCTTAGATTCTTAGGGTCCATGGTGGCGAAGTGGTTAAAATGAAGTATTGCAGGCTAACTCTGCCCACTGCTAGGAGTTCAATCCTGATTGGCTCAAGCCTTCCTTGACTCAGCCTTCCATCCTTCCGAGGCCAGGAAAATGAGGACCCACATTGTTGGGGGCAATATTCTGACTCTAAACTGCTTAGAAACTGCTATGAAGCACTACGAAATTTAAAAACTAAAAAAATGCTGGGGGAGCTAAGAGAAACAGTCTTACTTCATGCAGGGAATGAACCTGCATATCACTAGTAAGATGCACGCTTTATTTCAAAGGCCATTTCAAAGAGGACAGAATTTAGATCAGTTTGGGGTTAATTGCAGGGGTGCCAACTTGCTATTGTTTTCTTTGCATCTACTTTTATATTTGTATTCATTTTATTGATTTAGTCATTTGATATGGTCTGCTCTGTTCTGTTCCCTTTAAGACAAATAAGGATTTGCACAGATTTGCTGAAATAACTCTGTGATTAAATCCTCCATCACCAGCTACCTGAACCTCAGAAGCAGCCTGGCTTTGTGAAATGCAGGAGCATTTTAGTAGTCTACACACACAGTGCTCTGAAGAAATAGGCTATTTTTATTCTGAAAGATTAAGATACTATTGGTATCTCTGCCTCAAATAAGGAGAAGCCTAGGAGTAAAAATAATACCAGGGGACACTGCAAATTCAAGTTGTGTTCCATCCTGGGAAAGCAGATTCATTCACCTGTGTAGAGCAAAGTATATTTTAAGAAGATTCACCTCTCATTGCCAGGACAGATTTGAAATATCCAGGTAGGTTTTCCGGATGGCTTATGCAAAGTCTATGCCCACTGTTCTAACTCGCACTGTATACATTTCTTATCCAAAACATTCTTCAGAAGTCTTAAGCAATGTTGGGGCACAAGGGAATCATCTACATTTATATATATATTTGGCTTAGAATTGATTTCTGACCTCAGGAAACACACATACACACAAACATAGTCACAAATTGAGAACTGGTTAAAGGAAAGCCTAGGGAACCAAATAGGTTTCTAAGCAATAAAAATTGTTCTGTGTCTAAAATACGGCAAAATTTGGATGGTAATCCACATAAGGGGTGGACCATCAGCTCACTGATAGAATGCACACCAGCCCTCAGACTGTCTGCCCAAGGAAGGCTGAAAAAGGTGAGTTTCACAAGCAGCCCACTCTCGTTTGAATTTCTGGGATGGATTAAACTGAGCAATTGGTAATTAGCCGCCCATCAGATCTTGTATGAACCAAAGTCCCCAAAACAGATTTTGTTGTTTGATGGTATAAACGGTATTGTGGTGGGATATAAGCTGTTCAAAGTAATTGCAATTGACTGTTTGCAATTAAGATGTTCAGACTGGATTGGGCATTTTTATCTACCTATCGAGTCCTTCCCAATAACCTGGGATAGGCAGATGTGGATGTCTGATAGTGTTATAGATATCATCGCAGGATGTAAACTGTTCCAAGTAAAGCTGCCTTTTGCAATTGACTGATGGTGAATTTGACAATGTTGATGGTGCTCCAATTGGTTTGAGATTGTACTCAATGGGCTTATTTACTATTGGTGGTATTATTATTATTTGACAATTCTACCATTGGAAAACCTGAAGGACTGGATTAAAGACATATTGTCATGGAGAAAATCTATGCGGCCACTAAGAATCAACATCAATCTGATAACACATAATCGCTCAATCAGGATTAAAATATCCCTATTTCCTTTATAATCTTAGTAATATTCAGTAATATTCTTTATTATGTTGGTTCTTATTGTCAATGTTTCTTCATGCATTATTTGTTAAAATGCAAAACATTTTAAAGTAAAGGATCATAATGCTCATAGATTTAAATTTCTCAAATAATATTCAGTTGGGAAAAGTCACTTTAAATGGCAAATAACAGCAACATTGAAATAACAGCAAAATTAATATTTCAAGGAATCTGAACTTTTCAAAGTTCAAACTTAAAAATTAGAATGTTCTGAGCTAATTCTGATTAACTAATTTACTCCATTTCTTTAAAAAAAGCACTAATGTTTTTTAAAATGTTATTTACATTTTAAAAAGCAAATTCAACCCAGCTGGAACAATGTTAGTATGAGAAATCCCTTTTAATCCATCTACCAGCCTTTGAGGTAAGAAAATACTCTTGTATTTATTTATTTTTTTATCTTAGTAGGCATTAATATCCTAAAATATAATTTTATCTGGAAAATACTTTCAAAACCCCTTTCTTTCTGGAGAAGCATGGAGTCTAGACAAAGGAAGGGCTACACTTAGTCATCTAGGAACTGGATAAACCCATGTATGAATATTTTGTCTTTCATTATATACTTCATATATAAAGTATATTTATAGATGACATTATATGTCTTCAGAAGCTGCATCCATCCTGTCTTCCTCTGTTTCCATTTACATTACATTTCAAGGAAAAACATCCTTTACTTTTTCATTCTTTTGTTTATTAATGGGGGAACTGCCAACATCCAGGGAAGTCTTTGAGTAATGGGAAGTTATAGAGCAGGTAACAACAACATAATAGCATATTCGCAAAGAATCCCCCTTGCTCAATATTAAGGAGTCCAAAACTCCTAAAATGCATGTAACTTGTGTTGTCTAAATATGTAGATGGAGAAATTGAGAAGCACAAACTCTCTCACTCTCTCTCTCTCTCTCTCTCTCACACACACACACATACACACACACACACAGAGGAGAACAGATTGCAGCTGAAACCTTTGAGCTTATTTTAATTAGTAATTGGCTATGTCTAATAACCTGTTTAGCTAGCAGTATTAGAGATATGTACGGGGGAGGGGGGGTCTTAGAGAAATGTGGTCTAGTGGTTACGGCACCAGGCTAGATGCTGAGTTCTAGTCCCACTTTACTCATTTTTGGTTGTAGTGGAGAAAATTGGAGGAGGAAGGAGTACTAGATATACTGTATTTGCAGGCTTGAGTTATTTATAAAAAAATAATAAAGGTGGGATAAAAAAATAAATAAATAATAAATGTTACTACAGGGATGATTGAGGGAGGAAACAGGAGACAAAAACTCCATATAATAAAAGTTGCATGATGAGAATGCAAAAAATTCACAATCTTTTTAGGCCAAACTACATACTTACATTAAATGTGCAATTAATAAAACTCCAAATTATAGGGGATAGTTTCCCCTTGTAATCTGCATTACAATTGTACTGGATTTAGAATATCAGAGTTGTGAATTTCCTTAATATCACGTAGGATTATATTCCCAGTTTTTCGGTCAACTGCTACCTCCCTTGAGTCATTGTCACTTAAAAATTGTGCAGCCGACCCTGTTACCAGCTTTCTAAGCTAAAAAAAAGACAAGACACCCAAGTGAAGGAGGACCAGAAGAAAATAATTTCTTCAAATCTAGAAGGGAATGGTAAATCATAAAGTAGCACTTTACACACACCTTGTAGGGCAGATTTTCCTTTGCTTGTGGGATTGGCAACTGGGATTCTTGTCATTGTTTTCTAACAGCATTTCTTAACCCTGCCCAGTTGAAGATGTGTGGGCTACAATTCTCAGAGTACCCCAATCATAATGGGCAATTGCGAGGGGGGAATTATGGGAATTGAAGTCCACACATCTTTAAGGTTGAGAAATACTGTTTTATAGGATGAGAAGGGACAAGGCCTGGTCCTGCATCTGCTCTTTTTCTGGCCTAGTGTTAGATAGACCAGGTGGCCTCCCCTGGCTCCGAGGTTCTTCCCAGAGGGTTGGATTTAACCTTGGTCTTCTGATCATCAGAAACCAATGCTTAACTGTTTCCTACTCTAAAACAGTTGAACATTTTGAGAGGGGCAGGAGATGCTACGAATATGTTTGGTAGACAAAGGAAGGAGGAACCTCAGGTGTAGACAGGCTCTATAGTCCAGGGCAATCTATGGGCAGTTGATAAGTTTTTATCCCAGATTTCCAGAATTGAAACAAAAAATAAATTTGTTAATGTTTTATGGAAGATGAATTTTTAAGCTCAGAATAGTATTTGTCCTTTTTGGAGAAACTTTGGGTCTAGTTCTTAGCCTGCAGACATCCACCCACATGTAAAAGGCTAATGTATAAACCCATTATGCTATTTAGAATTGGATGTATAGAGAAATGTCCTTTGCCATTCCATTAGAACAAATATGAGTAATACAATAGGAACAGCCAAGCAATAATAAAGAGACTTTGGCATTGTTTAAGCCCCAAAGTCTCTACCAACATTTTCCTACTCTTCATGCAATCGTTCAACATTGATTTTACTTTAAGTCCATTCAGTTCACTACAGATAATGCAAAATCCCAACTTCACATGATAAATGGCACTTTTTTATGTAGTTTCAAAACTGTTTTATCCCTAAGTCACTCTTAAATGATAATTCATGCTGTAAAAGATTCTACTTTTTTTAAAAAAAACCCATTATTTAAAATCAAAAGTATATTCATTGACATTTATTTTTAATTTTATTATTTATTCTTTATTTACTTTATTTGTATCACACTCTGTCCCAAGAGCATATTGTCTATCAATCTCATAATAAAATAATTCATCAATAAAAGAGGCAAAAAAGGGGAACAAAAGAAATGCATTAAAACAGGCAAAATAATAAATAAACAAAAA
Source organism: Sibynophis collaris (assembly GCA_036250565.1). Taxonomy (NCBI): domain Eukaryota; kingdom Metazoa; phylum Chordata; class Lepidosauria; order Squamata; family Sibynophiidae; genus Sibynophis; species Sibynophis collaris. Next base: position 175,889 of record JANHFK010001566.1, read on the forward strand.
TCCTTTGGAATCAAATCAATCCTCTATTGAATTATTTGTAGACGGAATCTATTAACAACTAAAATAAAAGCTGCTTACTGTATTTATTTGTTTTCTGCATTGATGGAACAACACATAATAGTAAAGACAAGCATGGCTTGGCAGATATTCACTTGGCCATGCACCTGTATTTTTTTTTTAAATTAGGATTACAGCATTTTTAGATTTAAACCTTTGCACTTTAAATAGCCAACTAGGAAATGTTAACCTGACTAATGAAAAACAATGGAATAATTAAACACGCAAGGGCCTGATGCCCCTACCCAAAAGTTCTTTAAGCATACTACTGTGATATTCAATTTCAACTAATTTCTTAATTAACCCTTTGCAAGATCAAGGTTTGAGAGCATAAGATTTTGTCGAGATTAGCTACAAACAGGAAAAACTGCCCAGTTTTGTCTTTATGAGGAAAGCATTTGGACAATCTACACCAGGGGTGTCAAGCTCCTGGGCCGCGGGCTGGATGCGTCACATGGGGGCCACGCCCACCCCCAGTTTAGCGAAGGGGAAAAAAGTCCCGATACATCAAATGACAACGTGATGACATGAGTTTGACACCCCTGATTTACACAATATATCTCCTTTTAGGAATGGATTCATTTTTAAATGAAAAATAAAAATAAACAGAGACATTTCCCCCCCCCCAAAAAAGTCATTATACTGAAAATATATGTCCTTTTTTGCTCATCATTAAGCCCTCAATCTACCTCTTGCAAGTAAGCAATGCTCCTCCAATTACAGATAATTTGCTAATCTTTCTAGTTGCAAAATATTGGTTCCTTCCCAGGCACAGCCAGTATCCCTTGCTCACGGATCCCACTAATGCAATCAAAGGCAAATTTATTCTTTTCAGTCCACGCAAACGTCTTCCTGAAGTCAGAAGTTGATCATAATGAATAGACGCCGCTGTCTAAAGCTGCCGTTAGCATAATAATAATATCTCGCGGCATACTCACGTCGGCTTTCATACATGCTCCTGGACTGGGCCCAGATTTTGAATGGATCTGGCTTCTTCTGCCCTGCGTTGTCCGGCTGGTCTGTCGCTGGTGTTTCAGGAACAGGGTATTCGGGAAGCACCTGATTGCTGTGAATCGGTGAAGCCGTGTGGGTGCTGTGGTGGCTGGAGACGCTGTGCTGGGAGCTGTTTTGGCTGTCTTTCCGTTCAAGTGGTTGCTGTCCAGGAAGAGAGCCAGAAAAGAAGGAAGAGTAGGGATGGGATGGGGAATCCCAAGAAGGTTAATGATCTGCAAGCAAGCAATTTCCCTCAGCCTTTTTTTCCCCTCTAGCTTCAGCACTTCTGCAAGTTCCTAAATAAATATATAAGGGCACTTTGGGGCTTTGGTGATTTCCATTTTTTGCTGAGCCCAGGAAAATTCACCCAATGATAGATAGATAGAATGACGGAGGAAAGAGAAAGTCATCCATCACAAACCACACCGGCATCCCTCCGATACCACACAGACACATCCCCAATCAAGGATTCTGTATGGATTAGGAACTCAAAAGAGTCGTCTTTTGCTGAGGACAGCATTTCAAATCCGGGAATAGGAACAAGGATTGGATCATATCCGATAGGTTCAAACACTTTCTCTTTGGTATGTACAATGACTCAGTGGCTCTCTCTCACTCGCCCCTAAATATTAAACACAACACAAGCAGACACACAAAGTTTCTCTTGCCATCCTAACAAAGTTGAGAATTGTACTCAAACATAGCTTTTTATTCTCAGATAAGAAAAACGGCGACCAGAAATTAAAATTGAAGGGTGCAATATTTCTTGTTTTATATTTTTAAACTTTCATAAACCCCTGAACCAGAATCAACACATATAAGAGACAGAATCAGGGACAACACATCTATGTTTCCCCTCGAAGGTTAGATACCTAAAATCAAAATTGCTCTGAATTCTTACATTGGTACAAAAGCAGAATTCTTTGCCAACTGAAATCCATTAGTCTCTAATAAGAACTATAAAGCCTCGTAGCTTGAATTCTCTTTCAATTCTGATCTCTTACAATAGATTGTTAAACATGGGACAAAAAAAAATCCAGTGTGGGAATTAGATCGGCCATCTATAATTTATAACAACGTTTAGGTTCAGTGAAATGAAATTTACAGAAGAGATTCTCATTCTATATAAATGATAATGCCAAAACAATATGAGCATAAATGACATCAACTTCAGAGGAACAAAGCAGCGTGTGCAACTACGCGGATTCTATTTATCTCCCATACATCAGCAGTCATGACAGCTCAAAATCAATATACATTACAATAACCCAGACCTGGAATAATGTTCTGTTTCCACTGTATGTAAGAATATTCAGACACATCACAAATATGAAACAAATCTCAAAATAATGCTTGAAAACAAATCAAATTTCCAAACTTTGAAAATCTTATTTGAAGTATCTTTGATACCTAGAATATTTGGATTATTTTCTACATCATGTTTTAAGATACTTGTGGGATAGAAAGCGTGTTGTTGAGTAAGGACACTATCTTTAAGCCCAATACATTTGGGCAACACAAATAACATGAAAAGAGATAAGACAATGGTTTTCAAAGAAGCTTGTCTGCTCATGCTAATCTTTTCACTGAAAGTACCAGAGAACTGCAAATGACAGTCAAGGAACACTGAATTAATCTATCAATGCCAATTATTTTCATATGCTTCAAAGCACAATTTTTATAACATCATCACTAACATGAAATATAAAAGAAAACAGACAGAACAACTAAATTGCAGCTCTTACATCATAATACAAAAATATCTTTAAAAAGCAAGGGCTTGGCCAAAACACATTGAAACAACATGTCAGAGACTATGCTGAAAAACATCCCTTTTAGCATGCTTCTTTGATGGAAAAACTGCAATGGTATCTCCCACTCATCCCATCTATATCAACTTCAGCTTTTGTGGTGGAAGCTGCAGGCAGGCACTCTTTCTCCTTAGCATCCCTGTCCCCTCAAAATCTGACTGATGACACCGCGTTGTAGACAAACCTGCTAGCTTTTCTAAACTGATTGACAGCAAGAAAATACTGCTAGAGTTCCAAACTATTACATCTCTAAGGTAGAATTTCTACCGCAGTGTGTGTCCTTGCTGATTAGGATCATGTTTCCAACTGAGGAAGAAGACTATAATACAATTATGAAAAATTATGCCAGCGAGAACCTGCCAAAAGGAATAGGGAATGTGAACAAGCAGGAGAAAATGTAATTATGGAGTTGGATACTGTAATCTGGAGCTACCTAAGCTCACTTCATTGTCGAAAATATTCAGCGCTCCAAAAAGCTTTTGTCTGAAATATGCAGCATATTTAAAAGAAAAGTTTTAGAAGCGCTTTTCGGTAACATTTCATAAATAATATATTCATTGATTATTGTTAACAGCATTTTTATATCACTGACTCTCCTGGCAGTTGTTTAAAAAAAAAAAAAAAAACCAACAACCTGATATAAACCCATAGAAACAATGCTAAAAAAGACATCATCCCAACATCAAAACAGTGACATCTATTACTACAGATAGTTCTTGACTTATGACCATAACGGGGACCATTATTTCTGTGGCTAAACAAGGCAGTTGTTAAGTGAGTCACAACCAATTTTTCAACCTTTTTTAAAAACATGCTTGTTAAGTAAATCACGGCAGTTAAGTGAATCATGCAGTCATTAAGTGAATCATGCAGTCATTAAGTGAATCCAGCTTCCCTCCATTGATTTTTGCTTGCCAAAAGCTGGCTGGGAAGGCCATCAATGGTGATCACCTGACCCTGGGATGCTGCAACCCTCATAAATATATGCCAATTGCCAAGTGTCCAACTTTTGAGCACATGACAGTGGGAAGTCTGGTCATAAGTCACTTTTTTCCGTGCCATTGTACCTTCGAATTCTCAGTAAACAAATGGTTGTAAGTGAAGGACTACTTGTACTCAACTTTCATTCACTCCTTTTCTTAAAAGCTACCTGATTTGAAGGATTCTGGGTCGCCCATCATACACCAGACAACATAGTAATAATATAATAGGAAACAACAACCACCAAACTAGAACCGAAGGGGGGAACAGAACAAGATGGCAAATGCAGGAGACATCCCAAAACATCCCCTTGCAAAGGGATGTGCAGAAGAGGTGAGTGTTCACCACTCTCTGAACGACTGTTAAGGAGGCTCCATTTAGCTCCTCAGTAGTACATTATTCTAGGGGGGAATGGGCCAACTTGCTGTGCCCAACTCAACTTGCTGCAGCCAACTCATCATGGCCAACATGCTGCAGGGCAACTTGCCCTGGCTAACTCGCTGCGGGACAATTTAACAATTCTATTTGATTATTTAAAATAAATAAAAAAATATTTTATTTTTTGCCATTCACATTTCATTCTGTTCCTCCTTTTGCATCCTTTTTAAAAATGATTCTATTCCACCATTTCTTTGATATTCGTGTAACACTTATCCTGCAGTGAGTTGTCTCATGGTGAGTTGGCCATGGCAAATTCTCCTGCAGCGATTTTGGCCATGGCAAGTTGGCCGTGGCGAGTTGGTCATGGCGAATTGTTGAGGACCTATTCTAAGGTCTAAGAAGCAGGGTACTCACGCCCCCTCCCTTAGAACTCTTAGCATCCCAGTCTGGGATGAACACACTGGATGAGTCAGATCTATCTGAAGCACATGGTCCTGCAGATACCTATGGGCTTATAGGTTAAAGCGAGCACTTGAAATTATACTCAGAAGCTTACTGGAAGCAAACATAGCATTTTTAAAACCCATGTTAGGTAGCCTCTCACTCATGACTAGGCAGGCTGCTGCATTCTGTCCAATTGCTCCTTCTGGTTAGTCTTCAAAGGCAGCCCCATGTAGAGTACTGCAGTATAAAATTTGAGAGATGATGAAGGCATGGGTAACCACTGCCAGGTCATCCTGCTCCATGCATCCTGTTGCAGCACAGCAAAGTTTCCCTTCCCATGGATTCCACACACCTATTAGTAGCTGTGAGTTCTGAAAGCAGCCACGTCCATTCAGAGGGGAGCAGAACCATGGAAAACCAGTCCTTTTCTCTCCCAGCTCTATACATGATATGCAAACACACTACCAATGGTCAGAAAGGCCATTCAAGAGGTCAAATATAAGTACAGGTAGGTAGTAGCCATGCACTTCCCTCTAGCAGGTTGAACACAGACTGTCATCAGAGCAACCAATGTGGTCCAGACCATCTGTTGTCTCTAGTTGGAACCTCATCATTGCCTCAATAATTTGCCCTAAGAAGAGAAGATTGAAGCAGACAACAAATATCAAGGAGGAAGGAGCCGAGGTGGCGCAGTGGTTAGAGTACAGTACTGCAGGCTAGTTCAGATCTGCAGTTCAGCAGATCGAATCTCACCGGCTCAAGGTTGACTCAGCCTTCCATCCTTCCGAGGTGGGTAA
>JANHFK010001567.1:198603-210295 GCA_036250565.1 Sibynophis collaris
AGGCCGGCCGCTTTAAACAAATGAGTCTTCACGGCCCGGCGGAAGAGGCGCAAGTCTGTCATTGTTCTTATCTCGGGTAGTCCTCCTGTTACGAGAGTTCACTTAGCAACAATTTGAAGTTATGACATAACCCCCCAAGTACTTACGACACAGTCCCAAAGTTATGAGTGTTACAGCACCATGGCAGTTGTCCACACTTACGAACGACCACAGAGGCACACACACACACACACACACACACACACACACACAGAGGTCTCCACAAGCAATGGGCCTATGGAAACTCACTTTACGATGATCTAGCGAGCCATCCGTTCTTTTGCCTCCTTCAGTGCATTCGCGGAGAACAGAGGCCTAAAGTAGTGCAAGATCACAGCCCGCAGAAGCTTCCAGTCTTGGTGCGAAAAGCATTTACAAGGCGATGAAACTTTGGGGCAGCTAAATCACATCGCTTCAAGCCTCCCATTGGTTTGCAAACACTTTGCATGCCGAGAAATTAAGCAGGCAAAGAAACCGCAGCAGAGAGGCTGAAGAGGAGACAACTTGCTAGATCTTCACAAGGTAAGTGACCCAGCACTGCAGGATGGGGAGGGAGAAATTGTGGGGACACAGGGGAGGGAGCATGAGGTATCTCAGTGGGTCGGGGGAGGCCTTGGGTAGTCTGAAGCAATGGCCTGTTTCATTGCTAGCCTTCCTCACATTGATATACCATCTGTGCACTTAACGACCTGTGCATTCAATTAGCGAATGCGTGGGTGAAAGTAGGGACATGATTCACTCCAACAAATCCTTGGTTTATTAATGTAATTGGTAGGCTCCATTACATTCGTACCTCGAGGATTATCTATAGCTTGTTTTATTTTATTTATTAAATTTACATACCCTCGTCTCATTATATCTAAAATTCCAGCAAAAAGAATCCACGCTCTCCTGACAAAGTCTGGTCCACTGTTGAACAACTCAAAGACTTACAATCTTTTTCTGATGTTCTACCACAATCTTTACATCCTTGTAACTGAAACATATTTTTCAAAATCCTGTCTTCTGCAACAGCTCTGAATAATTCTGTCACATCTTCTAGGGATCAGACCTTTAAATAGTTGAAGACAGCTATTATGCATCCCTTAATCCTTCTCCAAGTTAAATAAATATAACACCTTCTATGTTTTCCTGCAAATGTTTCCTTTCAGACTCTTTTAGCGTTTGGTACTTCTCTGGACACAGTCCCATTGGTTAATATCTTTCCTAAACGCAGTGCCCAGAATAGGAAACAATATTCTAGGTGTGATTTGACCAATGCAGAATAAAGGAAATGATGGCTTCTTTTCATTTTGACATTACCATTGTTGATACAAGCTTAGGTCTTTATTTGCTTTTTATTTTTGGCAGCTGTATTCCATTGTTGGCTCATGTTCAGCTTGCGATCCACTAAGACATGCATATTCCTTTTTCATGTACAGCTGTCCAGTGTTATTCCCTTGTCCTATTATCAGGCTTTACCCAAACATGAGACACTGCATTTATTCCTACTGAAATTCACCTTTCCAGCTTGTCAAGATCTCCTGAATCTTGATCATATATTTGTTTCCTTCCACCCCCCACCCCCATCTTTGTGTCATCTGCAAATTTGACACTCATATCTTCTGACTGCTCTCACCCAAGTCATTTATAAGGCGTGGGACAGCGCATGGCCCAGATAAAAACCCTGTGGTCCTCTACTTGACTTTTTCACCTTGATGTAGAGTCATCGGCATACATTAATTCATGGTATGATTGTTCAACCATTTTGTTCAACAAAATATTCTGTTCTGTATCAGTCTAATGGTAGTACAGGTGGTCCTTGAGTTATGATGCCAATTGGAACATTTTGTTGCAATGCGGTTGTAAAGCATGACATTGCATGACTTGGCAGTGCCTGTTGCTGTTGTTAAGCAAAAACTGTACAGGACATTAATGATGAATGGCGAGATGTGATTGGATTGGTGGGAAGAGGCAGACAAGCAGGGGAAGAAGTGGTGGCACTGATTTGAAATCTCCTGTAGGTTTCCCCATTGACTTGGCTTATGGGAAGCCAGCATGGAAGGCCACCAATGGTGACCACAGGACTGTGGGACACTGCAACCATTAAAATTGCGAGCTAGTCGCCAAGTGCCTGAATTGCAATCATGTGGCAGTGGGGACATTGTGAGGGCCACAGCTTTGAGGATCGGTTTTAACTCCCCCTCGTTTAGCACTGTGGTAACTTTGAGCTGTTGCTGAAGGAGTGCTCGTAACTCGAGGACTACCGTACAGTACAACCCACCCTTTTACCATTTGTCTTCCTAGTCTCATAGAAGGCATTATTGAATGCTCTGCTGAAGTGAAAGTGCACAATATCCACCTCATTTCTGTGGTCAACTAAACTTTTCACATGTTAATAATGCGGCAGGACAATGTAGGGCAGGACAAGAAGCAATGGGTGGAAACTAATCTAGGAGAGGAGCAACCTAGAACTAAGAAGAAATTTCATCACAGTTACAACAATTAATCAGTGGAACAACTTGCCTCCAGAAGTTGTGAATGCTCCAACACTGCAAGTTTTTAAGGAGAGTTTGGATAACCATTTGTCTGAAATGGTATAGGGCAGTGATGGCTATCGCATGCCAAAAGTGGGGGGAGCACAGGGGGATCACGTGAGCGCATGCCCACACCCATAATTCAATGCACCCTACCCACCGTGCATGCACATACGATCCCCCCGTTCTCCCCCTGCTTTTGGCACGCAATGGCACAGTGGGCTGAGTAGTCGTGTTTTTCGCCCTGCCCAGGCTCCCGAGGCTTTCTTGGAGCCTGGGGAAGGCGAAAACGGCCTCCCCCCCCCAGAGGCCCTCTGGAGGCTGGAAACAGCCTGTTTGGGACCGGAAGGCCCGAAAATCAGTTGGCTGGTGCGTGCATGCGCGCTGCAACTGAGCTGGGGCAATGCTTGCGTGTCCACTGATATGGCTCTGCATGCCACAGGTTCGCCATCACGGGTATAGGGTTTCCTGCCTGAGCAGGGGATTGGACTAGAAGGCCTTCAAGGTCCCTTCCAACTCTGTTATTCTATTCTATGTTACCAAAAAAAGGAGATCAGTAGAATTTGCATGATTTATTCTTAATAAACCTATTCTACCCCCTGCCAGGCAATTTTCCCAGTGATCACAAACTGCCTTTTAAATTTGTACCAGAAGGTTACATGCTATTGACATTAAGCAGATCAGTCTATTATTATGCAGGTCCTCTTTTTTCCACTTTTTGGAGACAGGTATGGTATTTGTCTTTTACCATTCTTCTGACACTAAACTTATTCTCCAGGAATTCTGAAAGATCACAGAAAGAGACTTTGAGATGACTTTATGTCCAGGATATTATATGTTGGTTGACTGCCTAACCTTTTTAAAATATGTGCAGACACTTTCCAGCTCAGCTTCCAGTGGTATTTCAATGGCCATGTACAGTTCATGTATTGTCATTCCTATTCTATAAGTCTTCTGTTGTAATTTAATATTACTGTGAATACAAGGGATGATTCTGCATATTTCTATGCTTTATTCCTTAGGGAAATATGTACCCTTATGTTCAATACTGCATTGTCTCTTCAGAGATCCTTGGAGGCTTTTCAAAAGTAAGTTTATATTTTATTAAGACAGTATTTTTAGTTGTTTGGCTCTTTTTAAAAATGTGTAATTGTTTCTGTCTGGTTATCATGGTACATACTGGATGAATGGTTCTTATACTTTCAGGAATTTTAAATAACTTGGCCATCATGTACTTCAAGCTACTGAAATTAAGTAAGTTTTTCAAGAATTGTTCTGTTACTTGCACTCTCATTGTTTCACTTATGATTATCTTTTGGAAACATGTCAAAATATTTGTTTTGGAATATTTGCATGTGTCTTTATGTTAATGGCCTAGACAAGGGTGACAAACTCGCAGAGTCGCGTCGTCACATGACGTATTGCGACTTTTCCCCTCTTTGCTAAACTGGGGATGGGCGTGACCAGCATGTGACGCACCCGGCTTGCGGGCTGAAAGTTTGACGCCCCTGGCCTAGACCATCATTTTAGCCATTGTCTATCCACTGCACATGTTTCAACATGTTTCCAGCCAATACGGTCCCAAGCTTTCTTTTGCCAATTGGACTCGCAATACTTGCTGATGTCGTCAATCCATCTTGTTTTAGGTCTCTTTCATGGACACTTTTTATCAAGTGGATCAAGTGGGATCCATTCTATGACTGCCTTGATCCACTTGCCATCAGTTCCTCTTGCTATGTGACCAGCCCATTTCCATTTCAATTCTTTTACTCTCTTGATGATATCGTATGTTTTAACATGCCGTTCAATTTATTGTATCACCTTCCATTGAGATCCTTTGGCCTAGGTATATGTAGTGGTCTACTATGTCTACAGTAGTTCTTCTTCAGATATAAAAGATTCTTTGGTATCCCCATTTATCTTTGCAGCTTGAGATACTGTTATCAACCAATCAATATATACTCCTAAATATAATTAACCATAACTATTTCATAGTATCTAAACAAATAAAAGCCAATGTTTTCTCCACATATACGAGATTATCAACCAGTGAAATATTAGAGTTATTCTAAATGCATTTATATTCAGAATATTATTGGACTTGATATTTTTAGTACCATTTCCACATATCAGGGTAAGGGTCTTTGGCTATCATTAAAAGACCCACACCTGCCTCTAATAACAATGTATGTTCAATTCTTACTTCCCAAATACCTTGAGTGTCATTGGATGACTTATTAAGTTGGTGAAAAGTTTCAACAACACGTTTGATATTAAAGAAGATAAGGAACATCCTTGATGAGTTCCACGTAGCATCTTAATTATAAGGGAAATTATTCCATTGGTAATTGCATGAGTAGAGAGATTAGTTTAATAAATCATAAATCCATAAAACAAAACGGGATGAAAATCCATTGCTTTTCCCAAAAGCTTACCATTTGTTTTGTTTTCCTTTTTTACTTTGTATTATTATTATATTATTATTATAAAATATAAATAAATAGATTATATTATTTGGGTACAGTGGTTTTAATGCAGTGTTGACTAGAGATTATTAACGCTCCAATGCTTAGATAACTTAAATCTTTAAAAAATGAAGAAATAAAGGAAAGTTTGAGTCAATATTAACTAAGATTTCTAAATGTTAATGTTGATAAGCATAAGGTGCCTTAAAATTTACATCTAAAGCTGAATGTGGTATTATAAACAACTGCAGAATAAATATTTTTTTTGTAATGAAGGTTCTGTCTTAAGCTTAATATGTTAATACTCAGCTCTCCCTTATATTGTTAATTATTGTTATTTATATATTATTTATATAAACAACAAAAAATTTTAAAATCTATTTCATATATAACCCCTTTTTATTAATTAGCAGTTTTTATAAGCGTTTTCACTCCCTTTGGAACCTTACTATGTTTATATTTGCCATGCTCCATAATATTGTATGTATGGGGACCATGTTGCTTGAATTTGGTTCAAATGCTGTTGTGAATTTTGGTTCAATTGCTGTTAATTTTGCCACCACTGCATATAATCCAACTTTAAGTTTCCAATCAGATATCATCAAAGTTGTATCTTTCATCTAACGAGAAAAATATTTTTGTGGTTGTGAGCATGTATCTCAGCAAATGATGACATTTCTTATTGATATAATCTGGGATTATACCTGGTTTTTAAAAATGTGATTTTATTTCAAATTTAATATCCAAAATTTTCCGCATTGTATTTTGTATGTCATTCCAATATGCTTGAAGTTTTTTTATATGCCCACTAGACATAGTAAAATGTCCCTTCTGTGTTATGGCATTTCCAACATTTATTATCTATCTTGGAGATTATTGATGGAGTTATCTACCATTTTGTACTGATTTTATTTTAAATTGTAGCTTGGAATAATTTTTTATAGATTTGGTCCATAATTCTTCCCATTGTTTTGTTGTGACTCTTTCTTTAAAATTTTGTATCCATTTTAATCATAGTTGGGGTTTTTTTTTAATTGGTTGTATCACTGTGTTATAACTGAGTAAGATTTTGTTTATGCACCCTAACAGATGGCATTGGTTTTGCATTTCAAATTCTGTCATTTTTCTTAATGTCCCTCCTTCATACCTAAGATAAATACATCAACCATGGTGTATTCCAGCCTTCACTGAATAATTCTTGCTTTATCTTTCATCTGTTCATTGAGTCTGAGTGGACCATGTCTACATATATAGCTACTTTTTCTTTTTTTCCTACAATTGTCATGAACTTGGTAGGCATTTGAAAGCTAAAGGTGACATTGTTGGGCTTATTATTCCATTAAAGATTCTATGCTTTTTTCAAAGTTTGTTAATACAGGTAGTCCTCACTTAACAATGGCAATTGGGACCAGCAACTCTGTTGCTAGTTGATGCACTCATAAAATGTGACGCTGCAAGACTGTGGCGACTTACAAGAGTAGTTGTCGTTGTTAAGTGAATTCTGTGCAGTTGCAGCATCCCACAGTCATGTGATCACCCTTTACGATCGTCATGTCAAAGTACCTGTCAAAATCTTGGCATCTTCACTTAATAAGGATATTGGATAAGGGCTTAATTATTGGATTTCATGGGACCCTTTCTCATTTTCAAAATAATCATGATATAAACTTCAGGACAAGATTAAGGGCAAGGCCCTCTTGTCAAAAGACTCACGAGATATCGCTAACAATACAGAACCAGGATTTCTTTATAATGTCCGTGTCACTGAGTGAGGATCCCATCCAGCCCAGGCAGTTTATATAATATCAAGTATCTCTTGCAAAGTTAGAGTTGCAGCTGAACCCCTTGAACGGACATACACAATTTTAGGGAAATTTATGGTGCTTGAGGAACCATCCATCTTAATATTCAGCATTTGCAGAATACATTCACACGGTGAATGTGAGTGGGATGTACATTTTAGAAGGAATGAATGAATGAGTGAATGAATGAACAGAACTCATGTATCATCGAAGCAAATCTATTTCATGAATTTCCCATTACTGTTCCAGGCTACTTTTACATTTCACAACTTCCTTTGCATATCAATTTTTCGACCTTTCTCAGGTATTCAGCATTTAAAACTGTGAACACTTCAAGTAGCAGATAATAAAACGTATTTTATTCTGACATTTATATAGGAATGCAATAGCTTTTTCTATGAAAACAGTTCTGAGATTGGGATCATAATAACTTTATCTCCTCTTACAAACTTCAGATCTGCAGAAGGGACATTACTGAAGTGACACAGCTTTTGGAGGCTTATCTTTCAGATAGGTGGGAGAGGTCCTCTCTGTGGTTCTTTCCACAGGCTGTGAAACATTTATTTCTATTTTTAACTTTTTGCACCCCTTTTTGGTTTTTGTATTTATATGAATCAGAACACTGGCCCAAAAAGACAGAAGGCAAAATCGGTGCAGGGGGGGGGGAGGGGATGGCTCCAGGTGAGCAGAGAGCAAACATGTGCAGCTCCATTTGCGTGAGTGGCGGGCATGTACGCCACTGGTGGATTCTACTTACCTTCGCTACCGGTTCGCAACAGGAGCACGCGTACGTTTGCTTCGCTTGCACGCAGTGCTTCCGCGCATACGTAGAGCATCCGTGATGACATCCAGGCGGGTGGGCAGAGCCTCCCACCACCGCTACTACTGGTTCACAGGATCCGGAGCGAACTGGTAGAAACCCACCACTGATGTACGCCTTCTGCTTGCACAAATGAAGTGTGCACTCACGTGCTTGCCCGTTGCTCAGGCAAGTGTGGATGCAGGTACTCGCCCGCCACTTCCGTGGCCCAGTTCAAAACGGCTCAAGACCCGGTAGTGGCCCAGGAATAGGGGACTCCTGAAACAGAGAAATCAAGTCAGAGGCAATTGGGTATTGTATATAGTACTAAGTTAGCACCTCTTGATTCTTTGGAACCTCTGGTCTAATGAGTTGCAGTTCCTCTCTCTGGACATTTTGTGCAGAATCTTTAACATATTAACTTTCAGAATAATATTTATTTCTGTCCGCAAACTACTCACCCCCAACGAAAATTCGCTTATGTTCTTTCACTATTGGAACTTGTTTTTTTCCAATCATGTTATCTGCTGGAACTGCTGAAGTATATATGGTTACACCTTTATGCTCTCTGAGCTTAGTTGTTTTCTCGCAGGTGTTTTATAACCAAGCTAAGTAATATCATCAATGCTAGTAAGTTACGTATTTGGGTCATGAAATGGCTGCAAGAAAACCATCAAGCTCAGAGAGCACCAAGGACTCGACAGTTCAACCTTCAGCTGCAAATATTCTCTTCTATTGGTTACACCTTCACTTGCTCTCAGTAGAGATACAGCAGAATAATCAGGACTACAGGTTGGGATTTACCATCGTGTATTTCTCTCTGCCTCTTTGTCTGGGATTATATTTTTTTTCCTTTCCAAATAGGGGGCACGTCCACATGAAAGAAGTATATGCCATAGGAAGGTATTCCTTAGAATGACAGGTAACGTTTACACTTATCCTGAACATCATCAGAGAGCTCATTCCCTTAAAAACAATTCTTTTGATTCCAAATGGTATCTTCCATGTACAAGAAGAGATTAAGAAAGTGCTTGGGGGAAAAACAGGTTATTTCACCTCTAAATCCTTAGAGGAAAATAAAATTACATCAAGAAAACCCTAAACTGCCCCAAAAGAACTAAATTAAACAACTAGACAAGATTCAATTTTGTATTGGGATGGTGGACAGAAAAACAAGAGGAAGAAAAAAGATATAATTGGCCTTCCATTTACTGCAGTAGTGAGTGCTAGGTTTGTTTTTCTTTAATGTTCTAAAAGAGAAACTTTTTACACATCAGAATAGAACAAGTATTCAATTCTAAATCCCAATCTCAATCAGCTATTAGATACTATATATTGATTATACAAACTGACTCTTCACAGCTTGAAACATGCCAGTGTTGCAGTTTTTTATGGGGGAAGTAGACGCCAATCCTTCCTAATCTTTACTTATGATAGCCCTTTGTCTTAACAGTGAAGACTCATCTCTAGAAATCTCACTGGGGGTGTTGGATGGCCCCCTGCCTGCACGGATGATCTTCCTGTGGCTTTCAATTCTATAATTCTACCTAAAGTAATTTAAGTGTAAGGCTCAACACAGATAATTAATACAAAATGTTCATTAGGGTACTAGCTGGAAGAAGTAATAATTTGCACCTGTAAATTAATCATTTATTTAATTAGTTAAAAGCAAGAGGGATAATTGATTAAAGATCTTTAATCGGATGATGGTTATACTTAGAAGGAGTGGTAAACTGAATGCTCCAGTCCAAAGCACACACATTTGCAATGGAACTTCACTGATTTTAGTGGAATTATGCTTCCACTGAGTATGTATACAATGTAATTTTAAATTCATAGTCTGTTGGGTCAACTGAGTTGTGAGATAATTTGTGGGTTGCCTTGTTTCACGATTCCTCAAACTACCATATCTGAAAACACATTGCAAAATCTGGTCCACAGCCTCCTTATCTCATTGTCATAATCTCTAACAAAATACTCCCATTCATTGGCCATCCTAGTAAATTGTTTCAGTTGCATTAATGACATTATCTGGTTAACACTAGCAAATCCCAGCCTTATCATAAGCATGCCATTAAATTAAGAATTAAGATAGGTTCCAAAAACATAGTGAAAAGACAGGAAGAACCGACCTGGGCAAGAAAAATAGCCTTTGAAATTGTTGTAGGGCTTTGTAGTTTAGTGGTTCATTAATACCTTGCAATGGCCCGTGTACTTGCATTGAAATCCATAACTGAAATTGATCCACAGAGTGGAATAAGCTAAGAAACTTGTCTGTAAATTGGAGCCTATCTGCTGTTAACGGATTGGATAACAAAAAGGCTTATTCTTATTTTTAAATAGTAAGCATGTTCCTTTGATAACATTTTTTTTTTGCTTATCAGAACTGTTCTGTGCAAATAATAAAATGATGTGATGAAATTCTGAGGTAATAGAGTGGAGTGTACATTTCAGACCACAATGATGAGCTTTACATTTTTAATATTTTCCGAGATGAAATTCTCTTTATATTCAAAACAAAGAATAAAAAGCTCAATATACTGTATAACATGAGGAAATTTTGGGTATCGGTACAATCAGTCTTTCTTTATGTAGGGATCATGAGAAAGTATAACTCTGTGTAATTAATAAGTAAAATAAATTTCATTATTTCAGTTCTGCTTCATTCAAATTACCCAAATTTTCATGACCACAGACATATTTCTTTGGACCTGAAAAAAGATGTGGCTGCTTTAATGAAATGAATAATTTAGTCAGCCTATCTTGAAGCATCCACATTTTTTATTTTATTTTATTTTGTCTGAGTAGTGAATGGACAGGCACGTCATGTCTGAATTTTAATCAACACACAAACTGATTGAGGCATATCTTGGTATCACTTGCTCTAACCTTTTTTCCTTTTCTGGTAGATTATAGCAATTTTCATGAAACAGAAACTGGGAACCAAGGCGGGAAGACAATTGGGGTTTGTTCATTTCATTTCATTTCATTTCATTTAACTTTTATACTGCCCTTCTCCTTTGGGGGGACTCAGGGCGGTTCACAGTCAAATTAAAACACATAAATTACAAAAATTAAAAATACTTAAAAGAATTAAATCGGACTGTTCCCTGTTAAAACAATTTAAAAACCCGTTTAAAACCCCAAAACCCCAAATTATTCTAAAACCCCAATTATTTAAACCCAAGCGAGGAGGTCGTGAGGTAAAGTTCTCTGATGTCATTAGGCAAGGCCAGCCGCTTTGAACAGATGGGTCTTCAAGGCCCATTAAGCCCCACAATTTGGCGTTGTGTTGCGTCCGGGATGGTTGCAAGCGGGCCGTCCTGATCTTTTTGTTTGCAGCGGTCGTGAAGGGAAGCCGCGGTCATAAAGCGAACCCACTGTGCCGGGTATGGGTCGAAAAGAATATGGTGGCGTGCGGTCGTGCGGACGCGAAGTGCTACAACTGGCTGGGCGCTTGGCCAGGCAACCATCGGAATTTTGAAACTGGGTTAGAAACACTCCTGGGGAGGTTCGTCCTAACTCTGAACGGTCGTAAGCCGAGGATGACAATGTGTCAACCGTTTAATGCAGAACGGAGAGGCTGCTTTTCAAATTTTAACCTGCTGCCCTAACCATGGTTTGTTCCGCCTGACGGCTTGTGGAGTGAAGCCGCGCCAACAAGCCGGGTTCACGTCTGAATCCTCCCCCCCTGTACGCGAGACGGAGCAAGAGACGATTCCATTTCGATCCGTTTCCCTTCGCAAAGGGGAATTTGGCAGGAGGTGATCGGTTATAAAAGATCCATCACGGCCCAAATCCCCCCGAGACAAGACGTTAAGGCACATGAGGCTGTCCCCTCGACTTACGACCGCAAGGGAGCCCAATGTTTCTGCTGCTAAGGGAGACGAAGTGGGTTTGGCTCAATTTTACAACTTTTCTTCGTTTTAAAGTATTTTTTTTAAATTATTTATTAATTTGATTTATATGCCGCCCTTTTCCAAAGACTCAGGGAAGCTTACAATGCGCTAAGCAATAGCCTTCCTACTTTTGTATATTTATACAAAGTCAGCTTATTGCCCCCCACAAACT
>JANHFK010001567.1:210395-221158 GCA_036250565.1 Sibynophis collaris
TGGTGAGATTCGAACCTGCAGTAATTGCAGGCATCTGGTGTTAATAACAGGGTGCTTTAGTCCGCTGTACTACCAAGACTATCTCTACTCAGTCTCATTTGTGTCCAAAATCTGGAACCATTACTCCCATAAGATTGAAATTTCAAAAATCTTCATATAATTTGCATTGGGAAAATTATGACCACAGCAGCACTACAGCACCATTCTCCAATGTTGCCACACTGCCATGATCAGCTGCAGTCATGTGATTTTTTTTTTACTTCAAAAAACTTAATAAAGCTATTTTTTTAAAAAAAAATGTGGATCCAAAAAGAGTTTTTGCTAAAATTAACAACAACATCTGAACTCAGTGTTCCAAATTTAGCAACTCTAACTGCTGTTGAATTGTTCATACCAGTGAGTACATGCCCTAAAAAGTATAAAGATCTGTTTGAGAAATCAGTGAATCACAGCATGCTAAATAATCTTATGTTGATTATGCCATAGAGTTGCTCCAATGTATCTGATGAACTGTTGGCTTGAAAAATCATAGATCACATATATTTGGGTTAGAAATGTGTACACCATATATACTTTCTTTGAGGATTTTCAGCTTTAATTCTGTGGGAATGGAAGAAAAGAGTCCCAATGGCACAGACATCCAGAACAAGCCACAATGCCATTATGTGCATTGTGAAATTGTCTATATAATAGTATCAAGATGTAAGACTAAGTCCAGGTGATTGTAGATTAAAAGAGCAGGATAGTCATTTGTGGAATAATAGTCAAATCTCAGCAGACTCACTTGGATCACGAGCTTCTGCAGTAAAAACTCTTGAAAAGCAATAAATGATTGGCATAACCGGGAATCTTGCATCTGGATAGTTAACAGCAATGCCCTTATATCTAGCTAGAGTTCGGAACATCACAACTTTAGCCTGTAAACAATACAGAGATTAGACACAATGCTGATGAAGGTTTTGAAGAAATCTTCCAGGAGCATTTTTCAGGTCCTTGATGGACAATGTTGTAGTTTGGCTGTGTTTTTGTTGGGTGAACATCTTGCTTCTGCCAGACTCTAGCTAAGTTAGACCATCAACATAACACATCTGTAAACCGTAAGCATCATCAGAGAAGCAACAAAATTGTATGCTTTCATGCATCTATTTAAACCTTCAGCTGTCATTACGCCAGTTATCGAGCGCCCAAATGTGACCGTGGGGATGCTACTACAGTTGTGCGAGGATCGGTCTTTTAAGTTACTTTTTCCACTACTGCTATAACTTCAAACAGTCATTAAATGAATGATCATATGTTGAGGATTACCTGCGTTAGTTACATTACAACAGGAATTCCAAGACTTTGGTCCCTTCTGGTTAAGAATTCTCAGAGCTGTAAATTGAGCATAATAAGGGTGTCAAATTAGGGAAGGTTGTCCTAGCTTATTTCTTTAGCATTATTGTCACAGTCTTCCGTTCTGCTAGCTATGCATTTAACTTGATAATAATGTGAAATAAAATTCTCCAAAGAAGTTTCTGTAATATTTGAGATAACTGCAAATGCAATCGTTTCCAGTGGAGTGGCTTTTACACATTCAAATTCATCAAGTTATTCACATACATACAGAAACCCTTTCTTAGTGTTCCCTTGCTAGAGTTTGAGATGTCAGACAGCCTTTTGAATTATAATCTAGATGCAGAGATTCTTGTTAAAATTACGTGGAGTTGAAATTCAAAGACTCAGTTTGAAGGCAATTCGGTGTTGAGACTTACCTTCAGCCCAATCATCAGATCCAATTGTTGAATCAATTCTGTGTTTATAAATTGTCATGCGTGCAACTAAACACTTAACAAGAATTCAACAATTCAAATTGAATTCATAATTGAACCAGTCATCTGAAACTTACTGATGATTCAGACTGGATCATAGATGATTTGGACATTCTTAATACTTACCTGTGTTGGAAATAAACTTCTTTTGAAAATGGTTTTTGAGAGAATCCCATAAATGACTTTGTCCCCAGGCACCCTGTGAGTTTGGATGCATCTTTCTTGAATTCTTAACTGTAGTAAAAATAAACAAACAAACAAATACCGTAGTTATTACTTACTATAGAAACAAGCAGCGCTGTCAAGGCCTAGGCTGCTGAACCAGAAAGTAGAGTGTTGTCTAAAGAGGTTGGATAGCTAATTAGATTTTTTAAAAATTCTTCTTGGACAAGATCTTAAGCTTCTTAAAGAAACAGAACATAAATGAATGAAAGAACATCCTTGCCTGAAGTTTCAGAAATTGCATGCTGGATGTGAATATTTAATATCATGTTTATCAGAAAAACCTACTATGAACATCTGTTGTTTGGTTTAGCCCAGTTGTGTCCATGGTGTTGGTCATTGGCTTCAAAACCATTGACACAATTGGGTTATTAAGGCCCAGTTCCTTTTTTAAAAACATGCATGATATGTTTTGCAGACATGTAAAAAAAGGCAGAGCTAGAAACACCCAGTTACACCTGCTATTTTGAAGCGGGTGCCATTATTATGGACAGCCTAGTTTAGCCAGAGAAATGTTTGCAATTTTTACCTGTAGCTTTCTGTTATGTTTGCAATTTTTACCTGTAGCTTTCTGTTACATACAGTATGTGTGCCTCTGTACAAAATGATATTATATTACCAATATTTGTTTTGCTAATTATTCAAAATAAAGTTTGTGTGAGTAAGAAACACTTTAAAGCCTGGAAATCTTACAGGCCTTCTAAATATCAAGGATAATAGATGTTTAACCTTTTTAGAGCTCTTCGCTTCATTTTTTCCCCCTATAAATTCCTTTCAGTTAGCATCAATGCTCGTGTATAAGTTTTGAACAAATTTGAATAACATTTTTATCATGAGGGATTTTTTTTATGATTGATATGTCTGAGGAGAATCTTAATTGGGATGCTAATTTTATTCTATGCCAATGCAATTTTTTCTCCATTGTTGTCTAGAGTATGTAGTAATCTAGTAATCAGACATGTGTGAGAGAACCCCAAATTCTAAAATATTTCCTGAGCTTATTTTTAACTAAATTTTATTACCTTGAAATAAACATTTTGATTCATCTAATTATTTACAAAGTAAGCTTTATTTTGGATAAACTACACATTTGGAATCTAAATTGCCCCACAATCCCTTCCCCCCCATGTCTGAATACATCACCAAAAATGTATTAAGTGATAAACGATGGCTTATAAACCAAAATGACTGAATTCATACAACATACAAAGTCGTAACCAAACAAATTGTGATTTATGATATGATTTAATGCATATGTTCATTAGAATTTAATGTGAAAACAACATGTTCCATTCTTGTAATATTCTGCTGTTTTCTGAAACAAGCCAAGCAAAGTATTCCGGGTGATTTAGACCTAGAATAATGGTCCACAGAATTGTCCAATGGATTGTTCATTGGGACTGCTGAAGTCATTCTATGCTAGTAAAACGATGTTCTAACTGATCATAAGAAATGTCCAGTGAGGTATTGTTGATAACGTTTTTAACATTGGGTTGCTTTTATTCACTTTAGCCAATATAACAACAATTATGTCTACTCCAAATTTCTCCAAAATCATCCCTCTTCTAGTAATTATACATTTTATTTATAAAACAGGATTCATGCACAGCTTCAGAGTCAGAATCTGAGTTCAGAGTCTGGACTTTATCTCCAGATAAAATGGATTCCTCTGTTTTCAGAGCAGTTCTGAAACATCTCCCAACATAATTTTGTTTTTAGTAGCTTTCTATCCAGCCATCTATTCCTCTTGAAAATGTTGACAATGAACAATATATTGAGGTTGCAGCTAAGAGCTTGTTGTAAAATTACTCTCTCGGACTAAGTCATGAAGAGTTGAATTTTACTAGGAAGAAGATATAATCTTTGGATTATTCAATGTTGCAAAAGACAGGATTATCCCACAATTTTAATTTATTTCAGAATCTGAAACCAATGGGAAGAAATAACCCGGATATATTCATTCCAATCAACCAGGGGTGGATTCTACTTACCTTCGCTACCGGCTTGCTACGAGAGCGAGCGAGTGCGGCACTTCTGCACATGCACAGAAACTTCTGCACATGCACAGAAACTTCTGCACATGCGCAGAGCGCCCATGATGATGTCTGAGCGGGTGGGCGGATCCTCCCGCCGCTGTTACTATCAGTTCTAAGAACCGGACAGAACCGGTAGGAACCCACTACTGCAATCAACCTCAGAAAATGAAATATGAAGAATTACATCTTATTTTGACTTTTACACAGAAGATATACTGTAGGAAGTAACTTTTCAACTAAGAAGGATTCATATATCATTCTAATATCTAGTTTGCATCGAACATAACCATGGCATGATTAAGCCTCACATGATCACTGTGAATTAAATTTTAGGTAGGGCAAAATGCCTAGAGTAGGAATATGGACCACACAGGATTGAATGTTCAGACTTTGTCCTTACCTGAGGTTGGAGGATGTTGTTTGTTTTTTTAAAGAAAATCTATCAGAAGTTTCATGTACTTGTTTAACTTCTTTTTTTAAAAAAAAAATGCAGTGCCAGGGGCTTCTTTTGTTTTTGTTTTGTTTTTGTTTTGCAAGACATAAAAACAGAGCTTGAGGCTATATGCAGCCCATGGCAACAGAGCAAATATTGAATGTTAGGAAACTATTTTTTTTTAACTTGGAGCCAATATAGTTTAAATGGCATAAAAGCATCCCTAATAAAATAAAAACAAATGAAAAGTTTTAATAGAAGCTGTAACAGTAAGTTTAAATGAGCACTGTGGGTAAGATAACTGCATTAGATGGTGTTATGAATTAAAAGTCTGAATTTATCCTGTCATTTTCACTCCTGATCTTTACCCCTCTGGGATATAACTTGAGAACTTCAGTTTCGTGTAATGTTCTCTTTGGATAAACGAAGTCTAGTCTTCAGTGTTACATTAGCAGTTAGTAGTTATAAACACTACTTTGCCAATTAAAGGATATGCTTAGGCCAGAGTTATTTCAGATGCTCAAAATACTTGTATTATTATTAGCATAGTTACAGTTCACACCTAATCTTCCTTGCTCAAAAGCAAAAACCATTGAGTTCAGTGTTGCAGACTTACCTCATTTTAAGGCCCATGAATAAGAGCAGAACTTACTTTTAAATAAACTATTTAGCAAACCTCTTTAGGATTTAAGTCTTTGAAATAAAGTCTTTATCTGAGATGTGTTACTGTATATGTATTTCCCACCAAAAAGATTATTTGTAATTTTTCTATATATGACCGGGACCATATTTTACATTAAGTTATAATGTGGTTTAGTTGGTTTGGAGTTATTGTCGTGTGAATCCTGCCATTTATTGATAATATATCTAACTGTCATATAGCTACTGACTTGGAACTAACTTACTGCTTGGGAATTAACTTACTTCTGATCGATGTGCATAGGATTGCTTTGTATAATCAGCAGGTGCTGTCCAAAAACAAAAAGAACCTCTGCCCACCAGTCTAAAAATAACAATACAATGAATTATGGATGAAGTCGAGGGAAGGAAAAGAAAGCACACAAAAGAAGAAATGCCAATCCCTTGAAATGCACAGCACAAACTACTCGCTTCCTAGTTCCTCAGTCTCTACCAGGTTGTGGATAAAGGCTTTGCTTTCAACTTTCAGCTTGCTCCATTTTCATTGTTGGTATGCTCCAATTTCTTGGGTACCTGAGCCTGATTCATTCTTAAATTCAAACAATTCTGCTTTATTTGAATATTTAGTAAATACTAAATTACCCATGTTTATAAGAATTTGTGAGGAAATGTCTAAAAATGAGACCACAGAAGAAGAAGAAATCTTTGAGGGGTGGAATTTGAAACAAATTCATCAGTACTGGATTCACATCATAACAAAAGAGGAAATACTGATGTTACATTATTTATTACATTTAGATTATTTTTTTCCCACTACAGTGCAATTCAATGTATCAAAACTGAATCTGGACAATGTACAATAAAACCAAACAAAATAGAAAACACAATAGAATAAAGATAAAAAAGAGAAAGGAATAAAGAACAAGAACAGTGCAGCCAATAATTAAACATTGATTAAAAACATTACTGTGTTTAAAAAGTCAATAAAATGAAAATATGTCAATAAAGAAGCATTGTCTATGTGCAGATGCTCTCTTCCTAAACCTTCCAGCTCTTTCTGTGCATTCTGTGCTCAAACAGAAATGTGTTTGAGATGCTTTGGCCATAGAAGAATGAAATAAAGCTGTTTTGATCTGGATCTGGATTGAAATATGGTTATTCCAGGCAGAAGTGGCATGGGAAGAATAATAAGAACAAGATAAGGCAAACACTGTGGGCTTTGTGATGACAAGCATGGATACCTGGGAACAGCAGCAGCAGCAAATGAAGGGACCAAGGGAAGAGAAGGGGGAGTTGATCTTACCTGATACGCCCTTTCTCTTTGTATGGGAAAAGCATCCAGAAGTGGGTTGTCCTCGTCCATCAGCCAATGAGACCGACCCTGCCAAGTTTGATTGCCCCGCCTTCTTCTAACGGTTCCCCAGCTTTTGTCCAGTTGTGCGTTGTCCCTCGAAGCGAACAGGTCTACAGTGGGGCATCCGAACCTCTGAGACAGCTCCTGAAAGAGATACGGTTGGAGGCGCCACTCTGCCTGGTCAATAGTGGCCCTGCTAAGCCAATCAGCTTGGACATTGGCGGTCCAGAAATGTGTTCCGCCCTCAGGGACTCCAGTCACCTCTCAGCCCAACCACAGAGCCTTTCGGCTTCTACCATAAGGGAACAGGAATGAGTATCCCCCTCCTTGTTGATGTGGGTCTTAGTGGCAATGTTATCAGTCAGGACCAGCACATGGGTCCCCACCAACTGATCCTAAAACTCCAGCAGGGCCATGGAGACGGCTCTCAACTCAAGCCAGTTGATGTTATGGACTAAGTCCTCAGCGGTCCAACGACCTTGGGCCACTCTGTCTCGGAAATGTGCCCCCCAACCAAAGAGGCTAGCATCGGTGATGACCGTAACATGGTCAGGTTCTTTAAAGAGGGTACCCTCACAAATAGCGGGGGAGATCCACCAGTGGAGGGAACGCCGCGCACCAGGTGGCACAGAGACCTCAAGACAGGAAGAGTCCCTGCCCGCCTTCTGATGGGGTAAAGAAACCACTGTAGGGGCCTGGAATGAGCCCTAGCCCAAGGTACAATCGCAATGCAAGAGACCATCTTGCCTAGAGAGCGAATACAGGGAGACGGTGTCAACAGCCGTGACTGTAGCGATGAACTCCCTGATACTCTTTTGCCAGTCCTGGGAGAGCTGGACCTGGCACAATACCATATCTATGATCGCCCCCAAGTGCTGAAGCCTAGTCATAGGCATGAGATGACTCTTAGGGTCATTGATGGAGACAGTATAACCCGGACAGTATAAGCAAGATCCAGACAAGCCTGGGTGACAGAGGTCGACTGGATCAAGATGTCATCAAGGTAACATTGGACCCGCACCGGCCGTGCCCTCAGATGGGCCGCAAGGACGGCCAACACTTTTCTGAATGTCCGAGGGGGCGGACGAGAGACCAAACGGCAAGGCCCGATACTGGTAATGTCACCCCGAGTAACAGAATCTCAGATATTGCCTGTGGTCTGGCAAGATAGGAATATGTAAGTATGCTTCTGTGAGATCGATGGAGATGAGGAAGTCACCCTCTCTGATGCCGTCCAAAATGGACTGAAGTGAGTGCATCTTGAACCTCTTATAGACAACGAGACAGTTCAAGCATTTCAGATCTAGAATTGCTCTGTACCTCCCTGAGGATTTGGGAATTACAAAGAGGATGGAATAAAATCCCGTTCCCAAGTGGCCCTCTGGAACAGGCTCATAGCCGCAATCTGTAAAAGATGTTGTATAGCAGTTTCCATGAGGAGCCACTTAGCCCTGTCCCTAGAAATGGGGCTGCGAATGAAAAGCCTAGGGGGGATAGAGAGCAACTCCAAGGAAAGGCCCCACCGGACCGTTTCCAAGACCCAGGCATCCGAAGTGATACCCTCCCACCGTTCGGTGTAAAATGCAAAAGTCTACCAATGGGAGGGCCACCGGACCCCTCACTTCTGACACCTAAAGGAACAGCTTCCTCACCCTCGAAGGGGCTGTCTGGGAGGGAAGTGTCTAAAATTGCCAGATCTGTCTTGGGGAGGTGCCTCCTGCCAATGGAATATGGCCTCTGAGACCTAGCAGAATTGAACCCCCCTTTGCCCTCCTAGAGGGTTGTCTCCTGACATAAAGAGCAAGGCGAGAATCCGCCCTTCGGTTGAGGGAAGAGAGGACCTTACGTTTGTTGCGCTCCACCAAGGAGGGCTCCAGAGGGTCGCCAAACAACCATGCCCCAGAGTACGGTGCCGAAGCCAGTTGCCACTTATGCTTGGCATCAGCCTGCCAATTGCACAGCCAGAGCAGCCTCCTGGATGTTGCGGTAGAGGCAATCGCTTTAGAGGCAAACCTCGCCGAATTGAGCGTCGCATCCGCTGAAAGGTCCAATGCCGCCTAGATCTTATTCAGGTTGCGATGAGTCCTGGAGTCCCCAGGCGGAAGCCTATCCTGGACTTCCTTCAGCCACAGCAGCGACGCCCTGTTGAAGAAAGTAGCTGCAGTGGCGGCTCTCACCGCCCATGCAACAGACAAATGAGTCTTTTTTAATGTGCTCTCGGCCCTCCTGTCTTCAGGGCGTAGAGCTTCCTCAGGTGAATCTGGGATCACAGTGTTAGAGGTCAGAGCAGCTACAGGGGCGTCCACTTTGGGCATATCTAGTTCTGCTGCCAACTCCGGACCTACATTGCAAAAATGTTTGTCCATGGAGCCAGGGGCCGGGCCGGAGGTTGGAGCCGCCCATTGGTGGTGAACAACGTCCAAAAACAAACTAGGGGAGGGAATCACCTCAGGCGCTGGTACCAGCTTGGAAAAAAGGGACCCGGGACCCCCACTGTTACCCTGGGTCTGAGAAGAAGCCTGCTGTGGAGGGCCCAACTGTGTGACCTTAATGGCCTTGTGCAGGAGTGATTTAAATAACGCTGGCTTGAAAAGGCCAACAAATGCAGGCTGGTCCAACAACAAGCCCTCATCCTCTGATAAATCTAAGTCCCTACTAAGGTCCTCATCCGGAGTGGCAGAGTTGTGAGACGAAGCAGGGGAGTGGGAACCCCTGGCCTCATATATATCCCCAAATCCCTGGGCATCAAAATCAGAATAAACTGAGGGAACATCCTGATGGGCAAATCTATCCGGTAACCTGCTCTGAGATGGGCCAGGAAGGTAAGACCCACTGCAACGGGGAGAGCAGCTTCTATGATTTTGTAGACCTGCTGCTATACCTTGCTTAATGGCTTCAGTAATTAAACTAGAGATCTCTGGGTTAACTGATATACAAGGATCCAAGTCCGGCCTCAAACCAGCAGATAAGTGGGTAAAGGTGGCCTCCACATGTGAGTGCCCTCGGGAAGTCTGCTGGTGCAAAGCTGTGCTTAAGGCACAAGCTCCATGCTGAGAATCCAGCAATAAATCCTTGTTTATTAGGCACTGATTAGGTTAGATTAGGCACTGATCCCTCAGCAGCTCCCCCTGCTGGCTGAGGGAAGGAAGGGCGGCTGACAGGAGCACAGGCAGCTTTGGTAAAGCAGAAAGATAAAGGTGAAAAGCCTCTGTCAGCTCTGGCCGCAGTTGAGGGGAATTCCTGTCGCGATTCGACTTTTTAAGCGCCTTTTCCACCTCCCTGTCCAGCACTCTCTGCCGCCGCAGTGCGTCCTTCTCAGCCACCTTTGAAGGTCCCCTGGCCCCAGATCAATGTTTGGAGCCCTTGGCTGAGGTAGATGCAGGAGCCTGTCCCAACTCCGCAGTCGATGACTCGCTCGGAGTGTCGCTCGATGAGGCGGGAAAATTGCCGCCGCCGGAGGAGGCTGCCGAAGTAACAGCTGACAAGTCCGGCATTTCAGGAGAGAATCATGGCCGAAACGCCAACTCTCCGGACAGGGGAGCGTGCCAGGCAAGCAGTGCCTACAATACGGGCAGATCGGGCTTTGGAAACGATCGGAGCAAAAAAACCATGAGCCCAATAGTTGGTACTCGCCCTCACCTTCGACCCGAATTAAACGGCCGCCGGAGATCTCCCTCAGCCGAGGGAGAAAGGCGCCAATGCCGGGGAGGTGCTCAGCCGTCAGGCAGCAGTGTCCAGATGGAAGGACCACTGCTGCCCAGCCAGGAATGCCAGCCGGCTCTCTGACTCACCACGAAGCGGCCCTTGGCAGAGTCGAGCAAAGCCCTTCATGCCAGAAATGCTCAACCAACAGCGGGAGCTCACAACAGTCACAGACAAGCGAAAGAAAGAAAAGGTCAATAAAAAAAGGGAAATTGAGACTTGCGATTGGAACAGCAAACAGAAGAAAAACCGGGAGAAGTCCAAAAAACCACACTGTCTCAGCCAAGACCAAGCAAAAACTGAGGAACCGTTGGAAGAAGGCAGGGAAATTAAACTTGGCAGGCTCGGTCTCATTGGCTGATGGACGAAGACAACCCACTTCTGGGTGCTGTTCCCATCTCAAAGGAGAATAATAATGATTGATGAATTAAATCAGGGTAAAAACATATTAAGAGAGTTGGAAGATATGTTTGAAACAGAGGCAAGGGCCTTGTAAAAATGTTAGAAAATAGGCAGTGGAAGAGGGTAGAGGTGGGAGGAACACTTAGATTGGACATCCAAGAAATAGA
>JANHFK010001567.1:270586-288550 GCA_036250565.1 Sibynophis collaris
CAGAGGACAACCCACTTCTGGATGCTGTTCCCATCTAATGAGAAAAGGCGTGTCAGGTAAGACCAACGCCCCTTCTCACTTCATAAATACTGTCTATATGTAAGTGGCCCGATACAATGTGCAGAAAGCAGAGAGCCTGCCCATAAATTGGGCCAGGGATATAATTTTTTTTCATCACTTAATATGCTTTGAACTACAGGCAGTTCTCGACTTATGACCACAATTGGCCCAACATTTCTGTTGCTAAGTGAAATAGTTGTTGAGTGAATTTTGCTTCATTTTATTACTTTTCTTGCCACAGTTCTTAAGTGAACCACTTTAGTCACATGGTTGTTAAGTGAATCTGGTTTCCCCATTGACTTTGCTTGTCAGAAGATCGCAAAACATGGTCACATGACCCCAGGACACTGCAACTGTCATAAACATGAGTCAGTTACCAAGCATTTGAATTTTGATCACATGGCCATGGAGATGCTGCAACAATCATAAGTGTTAAAAACAGTCATAAGTCACTTTTTTCAGTGCCGTTGTAATTTCAAATGGTCACTAAACAAACTGTTGTAAGTCGAGAACTACCTGTAATGTCTATGAAACTACAAACTGAATCTCAAGTTTGCAGTACAGAAAGTTAAGAGTCTCCAACAAGAATCTCTAGGAGTCACATACATGTGTATTTACGAAAAAGGAAATTTGGTATTTTTGCCCTGTGGAAATCCCAGGCAACTTAATATTACATTAAACTGATGAAGAAGAATCTTTGCTTTACACATGAGATCATTTAGCTTTTAAGATTAGTGTCCACTAGTGTACCCAAAAGCAAAAAAGGAACATAAATATTTAGGTAGATATTTCTAAATTCTTAATGAATTCTTAACATAATATCTTGAGTAAGAAAACATTGGTGGTGTTAGCTTCCTCATTTTTTCCAGAATATACAAAATAGTGATCTCCTAAGTATAGCCATGTTTCAATAACAAGAAGTGCTAAGTCCCATTTTGAATAGAAAAGAATTTTATTGATTTGCTTGCAGAAAGTGAATTCCATTATCTGTTTCTTGACAGAGAGGAAGGACTGGTTATAAGGACACTGCAGTATTAAAGTTCTTATATCACCTCCCCCCCCCAAGAATTTTCCAGCCTAGTTAAGGCAGTTACACAAGGTTTATTTGGATTGCTGAAATAAATGTTCTATAAAGGCAAAGTCCCAAATCAGGCGGTATCATTTTTAAATTGTCATATGCTTGTGAGAAAGAAACACAACAATCCTATTTCTAGTTAGCAATGAATCCATATTCCATTAAGGCTAGTTGCTTGTCAAATGTGCTGCTATGAGTAAAAATGTAGAGGTCTCCTTGTAGTAGCTCTTCTACTACTTTAAGTGTATGAAATAAGGAGTTTCTGTTCACCAATTTTTACATTATTGCTTCTGACTAATGTGAGGATTCAACTTGTATTCTTGAACTCTTTTTGGGTGTATTATGATTTCAGCATCTTTTTTCAAGAGATCAACTCTTGGATCATTTTCTACCCTTACAGTACCCTCACAGAAGGATTATATGAACATTTGTTACTTCTTTCTTCATCTCATTTGATCTCTAAGTATTGGAGTTTAATGTTCGTATTATTTGTCAGAGTGGCATTTTTGAAATGAGTGGATTTTTTGTTATGTTAATTTACTTTTGTTTGCTTTAGTGTGAGCCAGAGTTATATTTATAGGATGCAATAGACCAGCTTTGCAAATGTAATGCCCTCTGTATATATTCCCAAGAAACATGGCCCAGACAGTTTCATCATTCATCCTAGAGACTGCTTACTTATTCCATGAACCTTTTAAAAATACGCTGATATATAATAAATGTCCACGGGAAATATAGTTTTATTGAGTGTTCAACTATGACATTTTGATATATTTATTTTATTTTTATTCTTTCACCCAAGCACTATATCTTAAAATCATGGTGGGCTACTGAATCTCATATTGTTCACTGGCCAAAGCAAGAACCTGGGGTATGTCGTGATCATGACATATTTAGTAAAGATAGTAATATGACACTGGCTTTTAGTATTCTGTATCAGTGGATGATTTGTATAATTTGTGACATGCAGATCTCTGATTCAATATATATCTTGTATTATTAGTCAAATAACTATTTCTGCAATTATAGTCTTGGACTTCCAATCACTGAATTATGTGGCCCATTTAATAGTATATAAATCTGTTAGGGAGGGAGGGAGAGAGAGAGAGAGAGAGATGGATGGATTTATAAAGAAATGTTGCTTATAAATCTACTCATGTTCAGAAATTCTATTATGGTTCCAAAATACATTCATTATGGATTCTTTTTTATCTTTATACTAAGTATGCATGTTTTCTTTTCATTTTTGTGCAGTCTTATACAAAAAGTAATCATATGTAAAGATAGCTTTCCATGGCTCTTTTCTAATTGTCTGTCCATTAATCCCAGCACAAATAAAAATTCTGGTACTAATCATTAAGTTTTTTAAATTATTTGCATCATTGTCTATTTGAACCCAACATTTTCTGGCTTTTTTTTTACAAGTCCACCACACATGATACAATGACCTTTTGTGTTGTCCACATTTCCAGTATAAATTTATATGTTCTATACAATTTTTCTGAAGTCATGTAGCAATCATTTTACCTCTTCTGTGTTAAAACAAATACTATAATAAAAAGTAAATTTTATACCTTTTAACCACATTTTTTCTCACAGTTTATCAACACACTATGTTCAAAGTTCTTTATCATGGTCTCTTTCACCTATTCTTTTGTTTTACAGTTGAATAAAAGTATATATTTTAGCAATTACATGTTCATCTTTTTACAGAATTTAACTACAAATTCTGCCGTCTGCTTTTCAGTTCCAAATGTCATATCTACCGTAAATCTTTCTCTTCATTGTACATACAAAAACCATTGAAAATTAAATCCCTCTATGGGCAGCTGTTCTTTTAATTTCATCTTATATTCTCCATGCTCTTGTCTTAAAAACTTCTCAATAGGTTAGCCTCTTTGCTTTTTTCCTCCTATAAAATGCTTCTTGTGCTAAGATCCCTGAAAACATTTTTGGGCACAGTCTGGGTTTATATCTATTCCACTCAGTGTGATGGTTCTAATATAATTATTCTTACGATCTACATTAACCTTAAGTTTATGTTCATACCAAAAAACCCATGCCATCCAAATCTCAGATTGTGTTCTTCTAATTTTAAAATTCTCTCAGATCTCAGGAGAACCTACTCTGATCCAAGTCAAATAGCAGGTTGCAAAATACAAAGTCAAGTTAGGCAATTCAACTCTTCCTTGTTCCTTTGGGTCTGTTGCTCCATTCCACACTCATACAGCAAGAGTTCTATAAAGGTGTTTATTCAACACCAAACAGGTCCTCAGAAAGCACCCACGATGTACAGGTTTGGATTCCGAGTTCAGCACGGCAAGAGTCACTGGGTAAACCGAGTCGATCAGTTTACACACAAAGTCCAACGAAACAATCCACAAGTCAGCTGCAGCAACATTCAAGTCCTCGGGGTGGGATTAAGTAGGCGACACCAATGCGACCCTTCGTGAGGTTGCCTCCTCACAAATAATCTATCTGACTGGCTTTGTGCCTGTCTCTTTTTTGCCCTACGTGACCTTGGATCAGGAGGAGGTGATTCCTTCTTGTTGCTAATGGATGGCAGCTGCTCCCAGTCCTTACCTGGAGCCTCCTGGCCATCTAACTGCAGCTGCGGGTTGCCACGCTTAGCCTCAGCCTGTTGCTCATCTGAGCCACCCAGCTGCAGTTTCTCTGTCAGGCTAGCACTCTCCAAGCCCCGATCTGGACCATCGCTCAGCTCCTGGTTGTCCTCTGCTCAAACACATCCTCCCCCTCCAAACTTGCGTCTGGAGAGTGGTCCAGAGGCGGATCCATGCATCTTGGAGTATTTTATATTTAACCTTTTTTTTATTCCATTGCCATACAAATTTGGATAGATCTTTCTCCCATTGCTTAAATGATATATAAGATGTCAGAATATGTAGTGTTTGAAACAAAAACAGCATTCTTGGCAAAGGATTCATCTTTATATCAGGAATTTTATAAACCAAAATTACAAAAATAATTGTAATGTTACCTTATTAAAAAATCTTAGCATCCATAGAGAAGCTTATATCATGACTAGATGAATACCCATGCTTCATTATGAAACTATGTGATCGGGCTTGATGAATTGACACACATCTGGAGAAATGAAGGCTGCTGCTGAGGCCCCACCATGATTCTCCTTATCCTGTGGTAGGCCTGGCCCTGCACTTTGAATGTTGGCATAAAATTTTCCTCCTTCACCTCTCTGGCTCCAAAAGACATTTGGAAGCATTCATTGAACTTCCGGGCAGCGGAAAGAAAGTGCTCTGCCATTGGATGCTGGTGGGTGAGAAGGCTGTGTAAGGATTCAGGGGAAGGCTCAAGGGGAGGGAGCCGGACTTTACCGCCATTGCAGTACATCCCAGGAGTCTCATCATGCCACTTCAGGGCACAGCACCAGACACAGGGTAACTGAGGTCCGAGATCAACCTTTTCCACGGAGTAATCAATCTGTGGTTCATATTTAAAACCAGACAAATACTTATTAGTCCAAGGCATTGATCTGATTTGTGATATCTTTTCATTGTATTTAGCTGTAGCTGCCTGATTAACGTAGGGGTTATTAGATGCATACTTTTTTACAGCCTCTCTATTGACTTTGGGATGACTTTGACGATGCTTTTTTGCAGCTTCCCTTATTTGTGTTTTCCTAATCGCATCTCTAAAACTTTTCCTGCGTTTTCCCCTCTTTTCCCTTTAACTGGTGTTACAGTAGAAGGAACATATTTGTCTGAACTGAGGAGGTCAGTGTAAGAAGTGATTTGGGGCTGGAACACTATGCAGGAGAAATTCGGTTCACAATCCGTTAGCTCAGTGGTAGTGATAGAAACTCATAAGGGAATATCTCTCCTGCCTCCTTGAGTTCGGAAGCAGATCCATAGATGGAAGGCATAGACATTTTGGTGAGGTAGTGATGTTTAGTACTGTAAGGAGCCCCAGACTGCTCCTGGGTGACAGAGTGGAACATCTGCCAGTTTGAACTGAGGTAACGAAATTTGAGGCAACTGGCAGTTGGAACAGTTTTTTTCAGGTGGGGAGGGGTTAATATAAGGCAACTAGCAGTTGGAACAGAGTTCTTTTCAAGTGGGGAGAGGGAGTAGAATGTCTAATTCCCTAGCATCAGAGCAGGTGAATATAATACTGTATATGAAATACTAATGATCTGATGGTTATTCAGAAAAATCTTTTCTTAGCGAGCACCTAGAAGCCAAGAGGAACATACGTGCCAAATTTCAAGTTTGTAGGCTTTACTGTTCTGGAGATTTAATGAGTGAGTGAGTGATATTTGGCTTTTATATACTGTATATAGATTTGAGGAGGGAGTTGTTGCTTTTAAATTGGGGGAGGTAGTACACTATGGTACTCCATCTAGTAATTCGAGGTACAAGTAATACTTATTAGTGCATTGTCCATTATCACCAGACTTTGATACTATTTGCAAGTAGTTTTTTTCACTCAATACCAAAGGATACACAGCACAGGCACATTTTTATGTTAATCTCTGTAATATTAAATCACAGTTTTACTAGGTACTAATACAGATTGATTTCACAATTAGATTTCACAATCTGAATAAACTATTCTAGAGAAATATTGTCATTGAATATAGTTTGTAACCCTTAGATAGAGGATTTTTTTTAGAAGGCATTGTGGAGGACAGTGGCAATGACGACTTCAAAATTAGGAAGGATGATTGTCCATGTCCATTGTAGAGTTTAATGCTTATATATCTGTGATCTTTCCATCACTCCTGGTAGATAATTTACAGTATATTAGGGGTAGTTTGCAGGTTAAGAAATTAACTTTATTAAATTCTGGGGAAAGGTAAAATACAAAAATGCGTACTCTTTTCCCTTTGTTACTTTTGTTACTTTTTTCCAATAGAATGTGTAGCTAAAAATGCTTCAAACTCAAATTGATTAGAGATTTTTTTCTCCTCTTTGCTAGAAGGGATTTTTTTTTATTAAGAAGGCCTTAATCTGGAATTTGTTGTAAAAGAAATAACATCATTTGCTTCGATTTATATTAGTCAGTTGAAGAGCATGCTGGCTGGATGATTCTGCGAGGTGAAATCCACACATCTTATAGATGCCAAGGTTGAGAACACTGCCATAGAGTCTCTTTATCATAAAGAATTGGTTCCAGCAATGGGAGCATTAATTAGGCTATATTAGAGCGACTTGTGTGTGTTTCGTAAAATATGCTTTATTTTAAAATTAGGGCTTCCTGTTGCAGCTGTTCCAGGAGCGCTGAGTCCTTTGGGGATTCCAAATGCTGCGGCGGCGGCAGCAGCAGCAGCTGGCCGTGTGGGTCTGCCTGGAGTATCAACTGGTGGCAATACAGTCCTTTTGGTTAGCAATTTAAATGAAGAGGTTAGTGTATCTACTCTCTCTTCAGCATTCTTTTTTCTTTAATCATGCTTCATTCTTTTTCAAATTCTTATGTACCCTTATTTTGAGCTTGCTTCCATATCTTAAGATCGACTTTTTATTTATTCATGTTACTTCAGATTGCGTTATGGCTGGATTCCAATATGTTCTATACTGTTAAATACTTTTGATTTTGGAGGTAGCTAGCCTTTTTAAAATAACCTTTTCCTACTTGGCTACCTATGTTTCATTTAAAAAAAAGAGAGTAAACACTGCATGTTCTGGATTTTTTTTAGCTTATTTTTGTAACTGAGTGTATTCCATTTTGAAATATAGAATTTAATAAAACTGCTATTTTGTTGTTATAGTTATTCCTTTGCTTATTCATTTCATGCTTACACATCTCTGCTCTTTTTGTTGTATTAATGTATGTGAACAACTCTAACAAATTTTTCTTTGAAGGTTCCTCCCAGCGATCTTGATCCAGCACTCTTCAATCTCTCTTAGTAATTTTTCTTTTCTTTTGCAGTTGCTATTCATTTTGTCTCTTTTTAGAAAACCTTTGTTTTATTATTTCTTTAACTCTGACGTCTGACTTACTTTTAGTTTTGCATTTTATTGCCTTGGATCTTTACTTTGACTTGCTGTGGAAGCTGGTA
The DNA here is from genome assembly GCA_036250565.1 of Sibynophis collaris. Classification (NCBI taxonomy): domain Eukaryota; kingdom Metazoa; phylum Chordata; class Lepidosauria; order Squamata; family Sibynophiidae; genus Sibynophis; species Sibynophis collaris. The sequence continues at coordinate 277,759 of JANHFK010001567.1, forward strand.
TGAAATGTGGGATAGTTTGTATTGGTTTGTCTACTTTGACTATGTGTTCCATTTGACTGGCCTCTGTTTTAATATTGAACCATTATACTTCTCTCATTTTCGTCATTCATAGTCTTGCGTGTTAAAATGCTTGAATCAGAGTGCCATTTGAAAGACTTCTCCCTGCATTTCATAACCAGACATGCTTATGCAGTTAAAGTTTAGAGGATTTTTTTTCCTTTAAGTTTCTTTTGCATGTTTTTTCATGTTCTATTGAAATGTAATTTACTGTATGATATGGATGTACTTTACCCATATTTTGTCTTGGGTGACTACATTTTACTCAATTTTTCTTGTACAATACATAAACCAACCATTTTCTGACCAAATTCCTGCATTTCCTATGTACTGACCTATATTTTATTTTTTTTTGTTCCCCACTTCCTTATTTTTCTTCTGCATTGCTGTTTCCCTTCCCCATTTCATCTTCTCCCTGTGTGCTCACCTACCCTTTCCCTGTCTCTTCCCAAATTCCCACACCCTCCCCTATCCTATCCTTTGCATTCCTTGTCTACACCCCTGTCTCCATCCCCTATGTTCATGCTTCTGTGCTTGAACAAAATGTTCCTCGGACCAACTTGCCCCAATTAACCGCCTTGAACCATGATCCATGACCACCTCACCATTCTGCGGGAACCACCCTTCGTTATGGATGATCTGTTCATCTCCGCTCTTCCTCGACTCTTCTCTCTTCTTGTCTTATGCTGCTTGCTCTTCTCTCCTTCTAAAGATGGTTACGCCCCAAAGTCTGTTTACCCTCTTCGGTATGTTATCGTTAGCACTATACTTTTATTATTGATTTAATTATTTGTTTCACCTTAATTCTTATTTATAGCTAGCAGTTTGGCTTAAAGTTGAACAGTAAATCTTTTGCTATTTTTCTTTTGCTATTTTTAAACTCCATAGATGCAAACTTTTCTTTTAATGCATGTGATTTTATTTTGCATGGTCTTTTATTTAAAACCATTCTCATAGCTTTGAGGGTATATCAAAAATGTCTTCCTTTTTTCAAAATCCACCTATTCAAAATCTTGTTCTTCTTATTCATTTGTGTGAATGCTGGAAGAAGTGAAAGATCTGTCCGAATGTTTCATTGATGTTTCAAAGTATTCTATTTAGCTATATTTAAAATACTATTTCTTTTGGGTTACTTTTCTAATCCTAAAAAGGTGTTTATGGGGATGTACAACGAGTGAAGATTTTATACAATAAGAAAGACAGTGCTCTTATACAGATGGCTGATGGAAACCAGTCACAGCTTGGTGAGATTAACATGTTTTCTTTTTCTTCCATTTCATTCTTGGTTTTCAGTATTTCTTAATATTATATGGGAAACTCTTCCTTTTTCACAGTTTATAAAACCACAGGATTCTGTAGGAGTGAATAAAGTTTGTAAAATTGCCTGTTCTACAGATAGATAATTTTTTTCTGAACATAAGGCTGTTCAATCGGACAGTACAATGTCAGGATTCAAATTTACTTTTCAGTTGGTGCAACTACACTTTTTTTCTGGATGTTTGGTATTTTTTAGATCTCAACCCTCTATACCTGTGAGATAGTTGATTAATTACAAAGTTGCACCTGTGATGGGTGGATAGTTAAATAACAGAATATTGCAGATTCATGCTCTTTTCTTCCGACGGTGCATTAAAAATAATTTTATCTTTAAGGAAGGGAATGAGACTAATGAGGGTAATTCATTAACTTGCCTACTTATGTTAAACATAATCTTATTTATAAGAAGTGGGAGGAGAGTAAATTTTTATGTACATGGCACATTATATAATTCTTTTAGATTCTGCTCCAAAATGCACCATCTTACAAAAATGCACCATTGTTTACTGTCTGAATAAAATAAAGTTCTGCTGAAACATGTTTTTTTAGATTTGTATCATAAAATTGATCTGCCTAATTACCAGTAGTAATTAAATCATCTGATTTGTACATTAAATAAGCCATTATTTTCCTTTGTTTTTCCTTTTGCTTTACTGAATACATAGTGATGTGAATGAAACTTAAAAATTAATTTTAGTTTTAAGTAGAAATTCATTGAAATTCTGTAGTAATTCAATAAAAAAGAGTTCTAGACAGCCCTGGAAAATCAACCTTCTTGCCTGCAGGGTCTTGCTTATTGAATGCCCTTTCCAAATAGGAAGGCCAGCCTTCTTTGTTAGTCTCTTTTCAGTACCAGGCATTTTAAGACATTCCTTTTTTCCCAAGGATTTCTTCATTATGCTACTTAGATTGAGATTAGATGTCTACTATGCACTGGAATCATAAATATTAAATTTATTTATTTTATTTTAGAGTTCATGGGCAGTCTAGACACATGAAAAATAGATGATAGATAGATAGATAGAATATACTTTGTTTTATTTTTCATGATATTTTTTATTATTTAGATAGTTTTTCTGTTTGTTTTTTAAATTTAATTTTTTTTTCTTTGAGAAACCTCCAGTATTTCAAATAACTTTGATATTGGGCAAATTATAAAAAATTACATATTTTTTCATATCTTCATTTAATAAAACAAATTGTCACCAGAGACTATTTTTTTAACGATAACTATATCAAAAACTTATATTGTTAAATTGATCTAAGGATTGAAGCAAATAATCTTCATTATTTTTGTTTAGCTATGAGCCATCTTAATGGGCAGAAAATGTATGGCAAGATTATTCGTGTCACTCTTTCCAAACATCAAACAGTTCAGCTACCTCGAGAAGGTCTCGATGACCAAGGCTTAACAAAAGATTTTGGCAATTCACCTCTTCATCGTTTCAAGAAGCCTGGTTCAAAAAACTTTCAAAATATTTTTCCTCCTTCTGCAACTCTTCATTTATCTAATATTCCGTAAGTCTTAACTAGCAAATTCCTTGAAAAATTCATGTAAAACCCAAATGTAGCTTTTAATTCTTTCCTGTCTCTCTTCTCTCTTTTACTTCTTTTTGTAGACCGTCAGTATCGGAAGATGACCTGCGCATGTTGTTTGGTAATACTGGAGGCACTGTGAAAGCATTTAAATTTTTTCAGTAAGCACATTTTCTTTGAAACTTCATTTAAAATGAGGGAGCAGCTGTCTTTGGTAAGAATAGGTTTTATATTAAAACTTTCTTGTATTGTTTTCGTATCTAATTTCATTGCTTTGTTCCAGAAGAGATCACAAGATGGCCCTTCTTCAGATGTCAACAGTAGAAGAAGCTATCCAGGCTTTGATTGATCTGCATAATTACAATCTTGGAGAAAATCATCATCTGAGAGTTTCTTTTTCCAAATCAACCATTTGAAGTGAGATATCAAAATAATAAGGTTGTATCACATTGTTTAGTGTTGTCATCTATGACTGTTCGGGAAAGCGGGGACCAGAGATGGACATCTGTTTTTCATGCTGTTATCATTCCTTGATTGTTTATGTATAAATGAAATGAAAAAGGATTTGCAAGGAAGAAGCAGTGATATTATCTGCTGGTTTTGCATATGTTTATGAAACCATTTTGTTTAAAGGGGATTCTGAGGAAATCCCATAGTTTTTCAACTTAGTTAACATACGTGCCTTAAAGAAGGAAAACTTAGAGTTGCATTTACTAGTTAAAAATTTGGTTGTTTGGGGCACATTATATGGGAATTAATAGGTGCAGTCCAGTGAACGTTAGGCTTGCATTTATTCCATTGAAATCCAAGAATTAGAACATTGATTTCAGGGGGAATTTGTTGCACCTAACTTCTGCAGGATTATGCCAAATATGTATTAGGCAAGAGTGTGTAAAAAGGGTTAAGCTTTTTTTTCTGTTTCGGATTTATCAGTTTTCCATGAAACATTTTTAAAACAAAATCAGTTGCTCTTCTCGAAGAGAAACTCAGCATATTATTTTTACTCTCAGTAAAAATGGCCTTTGTATTTCAGATTTAGTTTAGTTGAAAATATAGGCTTTAGTCAGAACTACAAAGATGCAAAGAGTTAATTTCTTTAAAAGTCTGAAAGTGATTCTTGTTTTTTTGTTAGTTCCTGTGGCTTTTAGCCTCAGTGAAAAAAGAGTTGTATAAAGTCTTAACCTTTTTGTAAACACACTCTGGGGCGAATCATATAAATGTTGGCACTAAGTAATGTCTTGTTTGTGGCTGAATATTTTTTGTAGATGTTTTTTGAAGTTGACATAACTTACATGCATTTAAATATATATTGCCATTTTTAGTTAGTAATTACAATTTGAAATATGGTTGTGGATTTCTGAGCATGTTCAGACTGGTCTAGCTAGTTCAGGAGTTGGTGCATGTATTTCAAGGATGAAGAAAATGTATTGCAAACTTTTGCAGAAAGATTAATAATTTTTTTGGCAGTTTTCTTTATAAAAAAACAAAAACAAAACTGACAACCAGGTGGGACCAAAGTTTATGTGCCTTTAGTCTTAATTTACCTTGCATTGTAATATTCAGTTTTAATAAATCTCTTCAAAATATTTTATAACTAGAAATGGATCTGCCTTTACTATAAACATGGCTCAGAATCTACAGGAAAAAAAAATTCATTTGGAAACAGTTCCTCTATCAATCTGGGCTGTTTTACTGATTCTGTTCAAATGACCAATACTTTTTGCAATTGATGTATTTAGTTCCAAAAGTCATAGATTATGTTATCTATGTAGAAAAAGGTCATGTATATTTTCTATTAGTTGAGTTTTTACATCTTTAGAAATGTAATATTTCAGTATAGTTTGAAAGCGGCACAATTAAAAATTAATTTTCTAACAAAGTTGGGAGGTTTGATGGTTGTTTAATTTCTTCTTATGTGTACGCTGCTTGCCTCTGTAGCATGCTCAATAAACACTTCTGTAGCTCTGTATTCACCTCTTCTGTCTTTCTCTGCTGCCTTTTCTCTCTTTTCTTCTTTTTTCCCCACTTCCACTGTGCTTTTGAATTCATGTTTATTCTCTGTCAGGGTGGGAAAAGCATAATAATCTAATTTTTTAAAACTTCTGGATTTATGCTATATAAACCAAATGCTGTGGAAAGAAATAATACTTTGGACAGCATACATACTTTATACATTTGGAAGTCTAACCACTTCACTTATAGAAATGGATATTAAACATTTCCCACCCTGTTATATAATCTATAGCTTTAAAGACATAATTTTTTATCGTAGCTTGTAAGTTCTATCTTTTTTGTTTTTAAAATAGATTTATGCACTAATTAACTTTTCAGATTTGCCATGCTTCTGCTGCAGTTTCATCTTCCATTTTCTGTGTCTGCTAAAAAAGCCTTTCCACTAATCACAGGGTTAAAGAAAACTGTCAAATTGCTCAATGGAGGGAGGGGAAGGAGGAGAAAAAACGGAGGACAAACCTTCTCAGCTGCTAAATACAACTAAAAGGTGCTGAATATGTTATCCTACTAGTTTTACACTAGTTCAGATTCTAATTGTATAAACATACCCAATTATTTTTACGAGAACTATATTTAACAATTCATTTTAAAGCTTGATTTTTGCCTTTTTATCTGATCTAAATCTCAATGCACAATCTTGTATGATTGGGATGTATTAATTTCATTGGAGTTTATCTTACAATCTTATACTAAAAATGAAACAAATCCATATTTACGTAACGGTACATCAATGACTTGTTTGAGGCTCTTCTGGAAACTTGAACTAATAATTTAAATTCAAACATCATTTTAATGAATCATTTTACATGAACTCAAAGACAATATCAAGGACTTTTAAACATAATTATTCCCTAGGTACATGCCAGAACTCATTCACTTGTGTAGGAAGATATAATCCCAATTAATAACTTAGCCAGTCTTCATAAATGCCTGTGAACAGAGTTTGAGGAACGGGGGTGGGGGGGGGAATAATAAATTCCCTTCACCAATAATGATGCAATATTCACAGTTAAATATCTACATTAAAAGTGTTGTGTACTTCGATTTTTTTTACCTTTCAAAAACAAGATTATGTGGTTTATAATAAAAAGCAGACATTAATGTAAACTCTACATGATGTTCAAAGAATGTAGTACAAAAGGCATCTTTTGTCATTTAACGTATTTGGAAAAGCAGCTCTCTCACATGACAAACTGCTTTGCATTATGCAGTAGACTGACTTGATAGGAGAAAAGACGAGTGGTATACTGTAGAGTCACTTAGCTTTGCAAAGTGGATGTGGATGTGGAGTGAACCCATGCCATTCATTCTGCGGTATTCCTCTTAGGCGCACATTCTGCAAAAGTGCCCAAGGCTGTAAAATCTGGAAATGGATTTCTGGGGTAAAAAGCCCACAATATATATGATTTCTGTTACCTTCCACTTTTTATTCCTGCTGTTTCAGCATTTTTACTGGACTGTGTTCTTTTATAAAAATATGGGTTTTATATTTATATTTTGAAACAAAAAAATAAAATACATAAGCAACTGAAACTAGGATTTTGGAATTTAACAGAAGATTTAAATGTGCCAAGAATGTCTCTTTCAGGGAGTCCCTGATTCATCTTGCTGAAAACTTTTGCTTTCAGAAGGTTTAAACAAAAAGCATAAGAGAATAAACTGTGGTTTCATTTATTCTAACCAATAGGAAGACCCCTAATAAAAGAAATGGAAGTTGTTGGAACAGTTGAAGGAAAATTAAAACTGAATGTGGCCCAATATATTACATAATATATAAGATGATGTGCCCTGAACTGATGGAGTTCCTAAAAAATTTACCAATAGCAGTAGCAAATCATTTCAGTGAAGAGGAAAAAAATGAAGACAGTAGTTAAAGGTGTAATAAAAGTTTTGAAAGCAAAAGTGTATAGAAGAAGAAGGGTCAACAAATCATTAAGGGGAAAAGTATACAGGAAGCCAAGAATTACAGAAAATAAAGATACATTAGTTACAGTCCAGCAGTTGTCAGTGGAAGCCAAGAACAATGGTAAGAAATGTCCAGAATATTAAAAATAGTAAGTATAATAATAAGGTAATTATTATTATTATTAATATTATTATTAAGGTATAATAATAAGTATATCAGTTGCTTAATAAAGACAATGTAACAAGTAGCAAAGAAAAGCTAGAACTATTGCTTACTAAATTTGTTTATGTCACAAAATTGGATGGGATAGTAAAGCAAAAGTAAAAATGTGTTAGAGATAAGGATTGAATGATCTTAACAGAGAAAAGACAAAGTTATTCATTTAGACATATGGTTACACAGAAGGGGATATCTGCCTGGACAAGAGTACTTTGTGGAAAAGATGTTGGAAAATAGTTGATTGAAAATTAAGTAGATGTCATCAGTTTAATGCTGCCAATTGTAAATTTAGCTGAATGAACAATATTCCCAAATTACAGGAAATCATTGTTCCACTTTATTTTCCATTGGTTAGACATCAGTTCAAGTATTACAGCAGTTCTGGCAGTTTAAGAATAATTCAAACATTGGAACCTAATTCACAGAAGGGAAAGTTGAGAATGATTGGGGTGAGGGAAACAAAGCCATATGAAGAGAGATTGAAGAAACTGAGCATGTTGAATGTTGAGAGGCCTAAACAGGGAATATAATACCAGTCTTCAAATACCTGAGAAAGTACCATACAGGATGTCAAGATCTATCCTCAGTAGTTCCAGAGTGCAGAACATGAAATTTTACATTGGGTGTGCTTCATTGAAAAAACCACAACCACAGGTTATTATGTTTCATTGGAAGTTGTGGTTTGACCTTAGAAAACAGTGAGAACTGTTTTGGAACTTGGAAAAAAACCTTCATTCCCTCACTTTTCTTCCCATGACTACAAGAATAAATAGGATGTCAGTTCATGTTCACTTCCACCAACCACTGAATCTTTGGAGAAACCAGCCCTTATTTTATTTTTAATAATATAATATTCCATAATATTTTATGGAAACAGGTGCCTACGACATTTGATATGCTCCTGAACAATACTGGTAAAAGAGAATGTGAAGTGGGATTGGCTTTTTAACTTCTATCATCCTTTCAGGTATCTTCAGAAGTGCAGTCAGGCAGAAAGTGAATTTTAATTAGCCCACAAACCTAAATATTTCTTTCAAAAATCTGTTAAAACCTCATAATCTTTTAATGTACATTGCCTAAACCTTATATTAAAAAACAGATTATCTCAACCTGAATATTTACATGGAGATTCCATCTGAAAATTTATTTACCATATTCAATGTTTTATTCTTTAGCTTGGCTGTTTGGTTACCTAAAATAGGTCTGCAGTTCCTGCTTAATGGAATGAGAAAATGGGTAAAAGGAAGAAGTGTTTCTTTCTAAGAAAGAGACTGGATTAAGGAGATACCCAGTGTCTTCCAATTCTGGCTGTTTGTTTCCATTTATATTCTAAAATATTGAGAAAACGAAAACACATCCATTGTTTCTCATCAAAATAAGGGGGTGGATTTGAATTCCCAAAGAGACAGAACTATACTAAACAGACAAAACAATATGCTTGAATGTGTCTTTCTTGTACAATGAACCATGGACTAAATAACTGCACAAGCATTTTGAATTTTTATCGTGTTATCTGAAGATGCAGTTTGAAGGGCAAGACATGTTCTACCTGGCAACCATTGCCCAATCTGTGCAGATTTTGGTGTTGGCTGTCCAAAACTGGAGAAGTAAAAGCTTTACTCTGCCTTACTAAACTAACAGAAGGAACCTTTCTCTTCCACTGGTCAAATCAATACACTAGTCGGTGTAGAAGCTTGGAATCAGGGCTCTTATCTGTTGTTGGGAATGAAATGTCCATCAGATGGTACTAATGCTTGCTCTATATTTAAGGACTTTGGTCAATGCATAACTCCACTGAAAGTTTGAGCCCCCAAGGCTTTTTGAATGCCGCTTCTCCTGGGATTCATCCAAGATCTTTTCTAAGAAAAGAACAAATTGCAGAACTTGGCCTATTAAGGCAAACTCTGATGCCAAGAATGGCTGACCATGCTTCTCCACTCATGGGGATTGAGGAGGCACGTTGAGTGCCTTGCCATGTTGGGTAGGTGGAGTTCCACTACATAGGACTGCCAGGGCAATCAAATGCAACATGATTCAACCTTGATATGTTTCCTTCACACACTCAATATGTGCCTATGTCAGTACTAATGCATGGTCAGATTCCTCTTGATGACCATTACTATCCATTTTGGATTACAATAGAGCACCACAGGAGGCAGATCCTTTTCCTCCTGACTTTTACTTTCAGCCTCCTGGATTGCTAACAGAGAGCAGAAACCTAAAGGAGTGCCATTTAGCACCATTAGCTCCTCCAAATGCTGCTAAAAGAAGAGCATCCGGAAGCTCTAGTTGGTGCAAAATGCAGCGGCCCACATGGTTTTGTGCACACCCGATGTGCACATGTATCACTTCCTGCGGGAACTACATTGGTTGCCGATTTGCTTCCAGGTGCAATTCAAGTTACTGGTGGTCCCCTTTAAAGCCCTTCATGGCTTGGGACCAGGTTATCTGAGGGACCGTCTCTTGCCGGTCACATCTACCCGACCCATCAGAGTGGGGAGGCAGGGAATGTTGTGGGTCCCATCCCTGAGGGAGATATACTGGTGGGACCCAGAAGAAGGGCCTTCTCCATGGTGGCTCCCTCTCTTTGGAACATCATTCCCCCAGAGATTAGAATGCTCCCAACTCTAATACTCTTTCGGAAAGCGCTGAAGACCTAGTTCTGCCAGCAGGTCTGGGGAACCCAGAGCAGGATGGAGCCCATTAAATGGCTCGTGTGATCGGCTGTTGCCAGGGTGGGAGGTGGGGGGTGATTTTGTTATATTGTACTATTTTGTTATATTAATTTATTTGATTCTTTTTGTTAGTTTTTATTGTTTTAAATGTGGTTTTATATTCTGTAAACCACCTTGAGTTGCCATGGGCAAATAGGCGGCAATATAAATGAAATTAATAAATAATAAATTAATAAATAAAAGCCCTTTCCCAAATACCAAGCTATTCTTCCACCTCACCAACCATAGTTGCTGCACGAAGGCTAGGTCAATTATTGCATTCAGTAGTCATTAATTGCAAAAGACTAGACCATAATGTTGTAATAACATTTTCTGAAACAAAACAAAATACTTAAAACAGCATGCTTTGTTTCATCTTCAAAACAAAATATTTAAAATGTGGATTTTGGCTCACAAAACACTAAAAATGCTTTCATATTTTAATTATTTTGCACACACCTCTTCCATTTGCTCCCCATCACTTGATAAACGTAAACAAATTGTAGACAGTTACACTTTAAGAAATGTGGATTACATAGTGGAGAATTGGACTCATTGGCCTAAATAGTCTCTTTTAACACTGATCTGTCGGTCAAATGTACTCATACTGAATACACAAAAGGTTACTAAATGTAACTTATTTACATATATAGCTACCAATCACAGTATTCCCCTTAATAGTGTAATAAACTTCATGGAAAAAAGACATAGTAATCCCCCCCCACCTCCATAGAGATAAACTTTTAGGAAATCTGACTTAAACCCTTTACAGTCCTTTTTGTACAGTAATATCCTTACAAGGCATTCTGTCTTCTTCCAAATCTATGCACTGATTCACACATTACATTCTGAATCTGTTTTTGATAATCTTGTCACTTCATCTAAAAGCAAGTTACCGTATTTTTCGGCATATAAGACGCACCGGCATATAAGACACACCTTAATTTTGGGGACCAAAAACAAGAAAAAAAGAATTCTGTCTCTTTCTACCAGCATCAGGATCAGCGGCATCCTCACTTCCACTCGGGTT
>JANHFK010001567.1:329109-344014 GCA_036250565.1 Sibynophis collaris
TTTGGCCTTGTCCTGCATTTGGCAATTAGTTCTCTGGCAGCATTCCAAGGGAGATAAGGTGGGTGTTTATAAACATTCCCCTGAAAAACTGTTTGTGAAGTCTTGCGGACTGTGAATGACAATAATTCACAGCTGTGTACATAAAAGAGGTTTTGCTGGGACTAAGATTGTGCTTTACATTTTCTTTACATTTTGTCAGAACAAGGCCCGCACAGGGCCTGGATGGGTGGATTGGGGCCAGGAACACTCCATTTTGGCCTGTAACAGGTCATTCGTGCTGACAAAGAGGTGAAGGGAGTCTCACCAGACAGGCAGGTAGCTGGGTTGTGTCGGAGACAGCGGAGAATGGCGAAGGAAGGCTCAGCAGGGATCTGGACCACGTGGGAGGCCGGGGAGAAGGCAGGTAAACTGGCTGGCCCTAAGAGACAGTCTGGTCAAGCGGGAAGGGGATAGGTGGGGCAAGCCAGAATTTTTACTACCAGTTCGCCTGAATCTCCCAGAACCAGCTGAATCCCACCACTGCATACATTTTGCCTTGTGTACATCTGTAGCTGCCTTACTTTCTTCATGTACATAGTGAAGGCAAGGCAGCTGGAGTATATCCAGAAAGTGCATTGGTTTTGGTGAGGCCAGCAGGATCATGGGATTTTCTCCAGTGTGTTCATCAGAAACAAGTAGGGTTGCTTGCTGAGTATTTCTACTGATTGGGTTTCTGTGTATATGTCTCCCTGCCTTACTAATGTTCATTTACACAAGGGCAGTGGGTGTTTATATGAGTATGTCTCAATAATGAGAATATTTGAAGCTCAGGGTTGAAATGCGGGGTTTTTGGTACTCTCTGAGTTTGGTTGTTTTCTTGCAGACATTTGATTACTTAAGATTATATTTGATTACTTAAGATTACTTAAACTAGGTAACATCATCAATATTGTGTAACTAGGTAACATCATCAATGACTCCTCTTTCTGTGTCTGATTCGTTTGATAAAGCCAATGAAATGGAAAGCTGGAATGTATCAGAACAAACAGCAAAACATTAGTGAATTTGAAACCTTCCGGAGACAGTAGAAAAGAGCAAACTCATAACTTTGGTTTTTAGCTTGTAGTTTAGATTTGTATTATTACAACTGTGACAATAATTTTGTTAAAGCACCCACAACATGCTCCAAAGGAGCCCTACAAGTTGCATTACCTGCATGTACCCTTGTGATACCAATCAGAAAACTCATGTAGGAGATGACCAGGCTAAGCCCAAGGGAGGGGTCAAATACATCCTAAGTCATGGGTACCTGCATGCCTGCAAGAGATCTAAGTCCAGCCCACTTTGAATGCCTTCTTAATTTCCGCTCATTCCCACTTGACAGTTAGTAGCTCAGATTTTTGTAGAGAGTTTAAGCTTGCAATAAATCTTTATACTCATTTGAACTGCCTGCATCTCCTAATTTCCCTGGTGCTTCACATGGCTTGTTCCACGTTAACATGAAGTGAATCTCTACAGGTGAGCAAGAGAAAGGAGGTATTTAATAGGAGGAAGTACCGTAGCTGAAAAAGTTAGAACTTTATCTAAGGTTTGTCACAGTTGATAAAGAGAGGCACTTACCTCAGGCATCAGACCTGAGAAAAGCAGAGCTGTCTATCACATAACCTGCCCTTGTCCACTAAGATAGCTTGCTTCTTTCAGATAAAATGGAGAACATGCTCCATTTCCAGTTTTCCAGGGAAAAAAAAATCAATGCCAATCCTATTTATAGTTGGAATGGGAGGGGGAACCAACTTGCCTTTATTTCAGACAGTGAAATATTTTTGGCTGGCTGGCCCTATAATGGACAGAAAGCAAAGGATTAAATGTGTCTTTATTATCTTAGGGTCAAACTCCAGAGTGGAGGGAGGCATGCTGCTGAATTTAGTACACTGTTTAAAAGTGTGTAAGAAACGTACAGGTTCAAGACCTCACAAAGCTTGGACAATTTCTAAATATATAAAGCTCAAAAAGGAAGCTCTATTTCAGCAGGCGAATGTCTTTTTAAAGAAGTCACATGTTGCTGGACAGAGGACATTGGTAATGCTCACCAATGTGAATGTGGATCCTTAGATTATTATTTCTTAGATCCATCCAGTCAACACTGAATGTCAGCTGCCATCTTATGCTTACTTGTGCTTCGCTGCTATGCAGTGACAGACTGCCATGAGCTGTCAGGAGGGGGAACGAAGGAAGGGATGCTTGGGGAAATGAAAATAAGTTCCTGTGCCTTCTTGAGACACTACTTCAAGGTCACCCAGATGGAAGAAGGAGGAAGCTGCATACCAAAATGCACTCGGACTAAGTTATGAAAACATCTTGCCCGAACCTGATTGGTTACACTGAGGTGGGCAGTGATACACAGCTAAGGGAGAGAAAAGTAGAATTTAGGGATTTTGGTGCGCAATTCTCAGTTCTGGCTTTGCACTACTACAATACACTATCCCTTTCTCAACCAATGGAGCCAAGGATCGTTTCTATTTAGAGGTTTAAGTTGTGGCAGGTCTGACAGTGAATGTGATCCAAGCCATCTTCAATCATCTTCAGAAGTTTTATAATTAAGTATATAGCTAGCATTTACTAATCTACTGTGTATGTCTATTTTCCCTTACTTGCATACATTTGGTAAGAAAGAAAAGACCATTTGGTGTTTTTCCTCAGACTTACATGTCTGATACCTTCATTTAATGCTTTGTTTGCTTCGTAAAATGCTAAATTGTCCAAGGTGGCTTTAATTTTATACCCTAATGAGAAATGGCTGAATAGATAATGTATATAATAGATAGTCCACATGAAGTTAGTTGATGAACAATAAAAAAACCCATGAATGGATAGTTCAAGATATAGTGGTAAATAATAAAGTCCAAAATCTGATTATTGATCATTCCAAACATGTCTATCACTAATCCATGTCTAGGTTCATTGTGCCATAAACAATGGTTTACAAACCATGGTGTTCAATTTCACATAACTGTGGAATTTTTGCTGTCCTGTGAGCTTGGTTGCTTGCTTGCAGATATTTTATTACCAGACTGGGTGGCATATTCAGTACCAGAGGGGAATGGGTTTGCTCTTATATGCGGTAGCTTTCCCTATCAGTATTGGTAGGGGTATTATTTTCTCTTTGGCTATTCCTTGATTAAGCTGTTGTTTACTTAATTTCACATAAACTGTATGCTAAAAGTAATGCTTTACATTTAGTTCAGCAAAATGGTTGAATTGGTTAGAGACATATGTAATTATATGATATAGTATAATTATATGATATAGCTATATCATATAAAGCCTATACTACATAGTTTAGACCTGCAATTCTAGGTCTATAATAGATTATTTTGTTTGAAAAATCTTTGTTTGAAATAATCAATATATCTAAACCAGGAGTATTGTTTCAGAGTTTTGCCATTCAAACTGTATCTCTTCAGTTCTGGAGGCCATATAAGGTCTTTGTCAAATACTTAATTTATTGTGGTGTTCATTCGGAACTTAACTTATGAGCTCTTGGCTGGTAGAAACGAATGGATATTTGTTTTATTGAGTCCTACATAGCTGGTGGGCAAGAATAAAAAGAGGAAGGGGAGAAATACAATATCTGCTTCCAAATTCCTGGTAAATGCTCAGTCAACCACACAGTGTTTGCACTCATTTGAATCATCATTCAGTGTTCAAATCTGTTTATTTGATTCAGTTGATATTTCACAGCCATTTGTCTCATTCATACTAGAAAGACTACGAGTAAAAGCAAATTAAGAAAAATTTAGATTGATATGGTAATTGCTATTAAATTTCCAAATCCATAAAACTGCAGCCTCTTTCCAAATTACTTTCAGCTAATGTTTTCTGCCTAAGAATTCCAAAAGAAAAAAAAAATGTGTTGTGTTGCCATGATCATGTCTCACTTTTCAGTTATCTAACAAAGTTTGTCAAACTACAAACATCTGCCAACTTAGGAAAGAAAGATAGGGGGATTTGTTGTTAAAGCTGTGGGGCATATAGGGCTGGATTTCCCGTGACTTCCCAGCCCGTAAAAGAAAACGTGCTTTTGTGTTGCCCTGGATCACATTTTACATAGGGAATGCTGTAGTAAAAGACTAGAAGATTAAGTCTTAACCCTAAAGTTGGAGCTCCTAAAACTGTGGGACTGCAAGCAGGGACCCATAATTTTTTGTTCTTTCTCTAAATCTGTCTTCTTCCTTGTGATTAAGGAGTGTAAGCAGACTTGTGAAGAGTGGAGAGTCGATCTTTTATCAAAAGTAGTAAAACTTGAATGTCCTCAAGCCCGGGTGAAAATTGGAAGATTGATTCTCTTCCTTTGCTATTTTCTGTACACATCTGAGAACGTGGAAAGAGGTATGGTCTTATTCCACTCCAAATGGAGCAGGTTAGAAAACAACCTTGTGAAAGGCAACTGGGGTGTATGTATTTAAAGTTAACAGAAGAAAAACATGTTGGCAATGACCTCAACAATATCAAATCTCCTAGAACGTTCCTCAGATGGGTTTCCAACCTTGGATTTAGAGGCAGAAAGGCAACAGATTCAAGAATCTCCTTTCCTCTCTACTCCATTTCTGCCTTAATCTCCATTATTTATTTTAAAAATATTAATTTGATTCCTTTTTTAAATGTCAAAAAGATTGCAATTCTAGATCTTCCCTGAATTCCACCTAGTAGTCACAGATTTGGCCTGAAAAGATCTTTCTATCACAAAAAAGTGAATCTTTTGTGGAAAAGAATTTGAGAAAACTCTCTTATGGTTGACTGTTATATGAAAGAAATATATATATATATATATTTTAATCGAAGCTGGTCTCCCGAGTTCTAAAACTCCATATGTAACAGATATTATTTTTATGATTGTTGGGCAGTGGTTCGCTGGTTTAAGCGATGATGGATGACATTTTTAAAAAAAAACTCAGTAATTTTGATTTAAAATAGCTTGTTTGATTTACTGATTCTAAAATCTAGCCTTAAGAAGTGAAAAATAAAAAACAGAAATACTTTGGTTTGACCATTGGTTATATTTGTTACGTAAGTCAGTGTAGAAAGTTATGGCAAAAATCACCTGCAGAATTTAAACTATGTATATATTTGTCCATATATGGATGTCAGTAGAGATCTCAGTATGAAAGCCAACTGATTTTCTGCATTTCTCAGCAGAGATGTGCTCAAATGAGCAGGTAAAATTTTACACAGTATATACATTGACTATTGTCCAATAGCATTTTCACACAAATACAAATGCAAAAGGAGCAATCATAAAAATTGAGGATTGCAAATGGACTTTTGCAAAATGAAACGAAAAGAAAGTAATTTATGGATCTGATGTTAGAAAGGGAAGATTAGAGAAAGAAGGAAATTATGATTCAATCTTCGAGAGAGGAGGTAAAATATAAATGTACTTTATAACAGCTGTTAAGAAGATCAGAAGCCATTTTTAAAAAAAATCTTTTTCTTTCTTTTCCTTCTTTTTCTTTTTTTCATTTTCATTTCTTATTACTTTTCCCTATTCTTTTCTTCAATTCAAAATTTGTATTGTTTTTTGAAAACATTTTTGATTAAAAATAAATAAATAAATCCCAGCAATGTACCCATATGTTAAAACAACCTTCCTTGTTGGTTATAATTAAAAATGGGCAGGAAAGACCAGGGTTAGCTTTTCTGGCTGTAAATGACCTTGTTAACTTCAGCAAAGGAATGTTGCTGAAAATAAAAATAAGGGCAGTTTGTCATAATAAAACTGGAAAAACAATGCAGCAGGGTTTTTTGTAAATGTGCTTTTCATCAAATTCTGAGAACCGATCAAAAGCCTTTAATAGTGATCCTTTCACACAATGATCATTTGAAGTGGATTAGTCTACCTCAGAGAAAGGTAGAACTATCCAATATAGTCCTCCACTTACAACATTTCATTTAGTGACCATTCAAAGTTACAACAGCACTGAAAAAAGTGACCTATGACTGTTTTTCACAAATACATTCATTGCAGCATCCCCGGGGTCACATGATCAAAATTCAGACATTTGGCAACTATTTATGACGGTTTTAAGGGTCTTTGGGTTGTGTGATCATCTTTTGTGACCTGACAAGCAAAGGAAGCCAGATTCATTTAACAGCTGTGTTACTAACTTAACAAGTGATTTCACTTAATGTGGCAAGAAAGGAAATAAAACAGGGCAAAATTCCATTTGAAAACTATTTTGCTTAGGAACGGAAATTTTAGGCTCAATTGTGGTCACAAGTCGAAGATTACCTGTGATTCGGTAGTTGGAATATAAATTAAGATTGTGAAATGAAAAGGTAATCATTGTTTGACTGCAGGATTATTTTTATTCTTAGAGTATTCTGTTTATTTGGCTTTATCAGTTCCACCAGATTTATTATAAGGATATGTAGCTTTACATTCTTGGTGGAAACATACAGGGATTCAAATGTTTCTGGGCCATTGTAGGCTTTGTAAAATTAGTGCAGCAAATTCCAATAGTAGCATGTTGATGCTTTGGGTGGGAACTTTTGGTTCAGAAGTAGCCTTGTGGATCCATCTCTGCAGATGTAGTTGAGTTAGAGCTGCAGAGCTAAACAAACATGGATAAAATTGGGTCATGGAATCAAGTTATGCAGTACTGTAGGCTAAGGAACATGTTGCAGACACATCTCAATATTTCTGGGTTTTGGGGATTTCTTTCTTTCTAAAAAGATATATGCAGTGGCCGTGTTTAATTAATAGGCAGATTATCTAAGAACATAGAGAACACATTAATGTGGGAGATCAGATTTTAGTTTCTTAAGGTTGGGAGTTAACAAGTATGCTTGTCTAATGTTTAAACTGCTTTAGTTCCCAGATGTTACTGTGATAAAGAATAATGGAATAGAATAACAGGATAACAGAGTTGGAAGGGACCTTGGAGGTCTTATAATCTCTTCTTAAAAACTTCCAGTGATGGAACACCCACAACTTCTGAAGGCAATTTGTTCCACTGATTAATTGTTCTAACTGTTAGGAAATTTCTCCTTAGTTCTAGGTTGCTTCTCTCCTTGCTTACTTTCCATTTATTGCTTCTTGTCTTGCCTTCAGGTCCTTTGGAAAATAGGTTGACCCCCTCTTCTCTGTGACAGCCCCTTAGATTGGAACATAGCTATCATGTCACTTCAATCCTTTTCTCCCTTAAACTAGAAATACCCAGTTCCTGCAACCCATTCCTCGTATGTTTTAGCTTCCAGCTCCCTAATCATCTTTGTTGTTCTTCTCTGCACTCTTTCTGGAGTCTCAACATTTTTTAATATTGTGGCAACGAAAACAATATTCCAAGTGTGAGCTTATGAAGGCATAAAGTGGTATTAACAGTTCATGTGATCTTGATTCTGTCCCTCTGTTAATGCAGTTTAGAACTACATTGGCTTTTTTGGCTGCTGCAGCACATGGCTGACTCATACTTAAGTGATTGTCCACTAGAACTCCAAGATCCCTCTCACAGTTACTGGTATTGAGCCAGGGCAACAAGAATGATATATGACTTCTTTGCCCCTTTCAGGAAAAAGTTTTCATTACATTTTAAACTGCTAACTCTTATTTATCGATCAGGAGTCTCAGCGAGACATAAAGTCTTCTTCAGTCTATATTTTGGGTTTCCTAGCAGTCATCAAGGGTGACCTTTATGCTCTATTTTTTAGCAATTTTATTTCAGACTTTAAAACTGTTGGTGTGATGATACTCCCTAGTTAGCCAGGTGTTTCTAGACATATACCAGAGATACCATTCTAGACATATACCAGTTCCTTTCCTTAGGTAATGTAAACCATAATAGATCTCTTAGATGGTATCAAAAATAACATTCTGGGGACCTTTAGAACCTTACTTGGATAAATAGGATTTTTTTCCCTAATGTGTTTATGTTGTTATAGTGGAACAGCCTATTGGTTCCAGGTCTCTATTAAAAGAATGTTAAGAACTGAGTCATGGGACCATGTGTTACTCTTGAGAAGATGCAACCGAGTCTTTGGTTTTGCACATCTGCCATCAGTGCAGAGTTTCCATCCTTTTTTATTTGAAGCAGACGTGCTTTAAATAAACAAAGATAGGTAATTGAACCCAGAATGAATTAATGGCACAATGAGAGCAAATCTCTCCAGTGAACTATTTAAACAGGCACAGCACTTAAGAAGGGAGAAACATGTTGTATAGAGGAAGTGAACTGTCATACATGCCATCACAATCAAGAGGTGGTTTGTTTGTTTTTTATTTCATAGACTGTCAGATCAGTACTAAGGAAAATGCCACTTCCTTGGCATCTGCTTGATTGGAATTATTGCTATTAACCGGTATAGTAAATGTGAATTTTATGCTGCTCTCTGAGCTTGTTGTTTGCCTGCAGACATTTCGTTACCCAACTAGGTAACATCATCAGTGCAAGAGAATATAGGGTCTGCCCCCTGTTTATGCATAGTAGCTTGCCCTGCCAGGGTTAGTGGAGGTATGGTTTTGCTCCTTCCAAGTTTCTTGATTAGAGTATTTGCCAGACACATGTCCCTGTTTAACTGGTTTATCTCTATGTGTCTATTGTGTCAGTCATCCATAGACACAGAGACACAATAAATATGTGTCAGACATCCATAGAAACACAGACAAAATAAAATAAATGTGTCGATCATTCATAGATACATAAACACAATAAACATGTGGTAGAGGGGCCTAGGACAACTCGTTGCAACTAACTTGCCACAGCCATCTTGCCACAGGACACTTCAATACTGTATTAATAATTTCATTCGGTTCCATCAAAATTAATTCATCTTTTGTTGAATTGTCCTGCAGCAAGTTGGCCATGGCAAGTTGTCCCATTCTGTAGACAGAGATAAGCCACATTTACACAGTATTTAAAAGAGACAATAAAAAGTAAGAAGGTAACAAAAAGAAGAACTCAAAAGCAGGAATTAAAACAGACAATCAACCCAGTATCTTAATTAAAGAACTACAACAGGGAAACCTACGCCGCAGGGGAAGCTACTGTATATAAAAAGGCAGCAAACCCCACACTCACTCGCACTGATGATGTTACCTAGTTGGGTAATGAAATGTCTGCAAGAAAACCACCAAGCTCAGAGAGCACTCATTGAACACCACAGTTCAATCCTGAGTTACAAAATTCTCTTCTAGTGACAGTATGAGTTCTATTTTGCAAAAGTTTTAAAGAGTTTCTATTGCACAGAGAGGGGGGGATTACTAGCCCTACAAGAGTGAGGCATGCAGATCCATGTGTATAAACATAAATTATACAGCCAGGCTGCTAATATCAAAATAGGCCACAGATCAAAATTCATGTGCATCCTCTTTGCCTAGGAAATGTGATGCAGGAAACACTTTGAATGTGGCTTCCTCCCTGATTTCTAAATAAAAGTAATTATGAATGAGCTATCTGAGATGTGACTCCTTACCAACCCTCAGAATCAATGGAGTCCAGCCACAGGTTCAAAAGGATGATGGGTTCTGTTGCACTGGCTGCAGAAAACTTCCCTGATTGCTCATTTGAAAATCCTGCAGTTGGAAGATCCTCAATTCAGATTTCTGCTAGATGCAGGAATCCGAAATGAAAGCATCCTCTACAGAAAGATGTCCAGTCTCTGTCCAAATGCAACCGGCAAAAGGGAGCTGATCTCTTTGCTTGGTTGCTGCTTCTACTGCCAAATTGCTCTCCTTACTTATCCTTGGAATGTTTTTCCAATATTCAACTGGCATTTGCTTTCTTGCAAATTGAAAGCATTGTTCTGTCTCTTGATCTGGGATGATCTGGACGTTAGGAAATCCTGGAAGATGTAAATACAACAAAATATTTTGGCGAAAGCAGCAGCAAAACACTTCCATGTGGCTTCCAAGAAAACTCCATGGAAAAGTTCCTGAAGTCATCAGGGTTGAGTCAACTTAAAGGAGACTTCAAGAAGGATTGGTGCTTGGATATCACTGTAGTTAGAAGAAGAGAGACATAAGCTAGGAAGAGACAGAGTACAGGGACAGTCTAGGAAAGCAATTGCTCCTTCTCGCTCACTTCTTTGTCCACATCCCACCACCCTTTCATATTCCATCATAATTGGTCAATAGGAACACCTCATAAGACTACAGTGAGTTCTTTTTTTACAAATGTTGAAGGATGTATCTTTGCCTTTAATAAGTATTTGTCTTTCTTCCTATTTTCAGATGACAATGGTAAGCCAGAAGATGGACCGATATCTGGGTAAATCTTCAAGCTTTTCATTTAGAACCAAACATATTTAGGTCAGGTGGCGGCAACCTTCTGTAACATAATGCTCTTCAGATCTGTTGGACTTCAATCTCCATAACACCCATAACACCCGGAAAGCTTATGCCATGCCAATTGAACATCATAGCATATAACATTTATATATAAATGCTATATTTCTATATAATGCTATATAACGTTTCTGGAGCACATCAAGTTATGGAGGTACTTGATGTTACATTAAGTTAATTTTATTACATTAAATTTACATTACCTAAGATTAAATTAATGTTGTTACTTTGTAGCTTTGTCACTTCTGCTTATTCCCAGCATCAAAACCTCATTACTTAAAAAAACCCAAAAATGCTTTTTTTATATCTGTTTATTTGCATTTTATTTTCTCATTTGGAGTTCTAAACTCTGTTTTAGTCACATTTCTTTGTATGGATGGATCAGTGTTGGGATTGAAAATTTTTTACTACCGGTTCTGTGGGCATGTCTTGGAGCGCATAGCTTGGTGGGCATGGCAGGGGAAGGATACTGTAAAATCTCCCGATCGGCTGGGACTCAGGAGGCGGAGAATAGATGGGGGCAGGGCCAGTCAGAGGTGGTATTTACCGGTTCTCTGAACTACTCAAAATTTCCACTACTGGTTCTCCAGAACTACTCAGAACCTGCTGAATACCACCTCTGGTTATGTATGTATGTATGTATGTGTATGTATGTATGTATATGGAGTAGGCTGACTTGGGCTTTTCTTAAAAAGAAGAGGGATAGGAATTTGTGAAACCAATGCAAAAGTCGGCCAGGTAGTTGGAAAGCCAGCCTGTTCCTGGTAAACCAAGCCCATTAATTGTTCCATGGATACCTTGAACTTCTCCAGGATCCTGCAGAAGCTTAGTTCTGGCTGCAGTTGAGTGTGCCAGGGATAACCCTATATGTGACATCTGCATAGAAAGGAATACTTTGTATACTGGCAGGTCAGTTGTCCTACTGATTGACCAATGTAATCTGTATCTTATTGGGTGAAGAAACTTGCCCTTATGTTGTGTTTATATTTATCAGACACACTGAATCTCATCCACTGCAAGACATTCCTAAGGAGACCAGGATTGTTATCAATGAAGACCAAGAACTGTTGCAACAAGTAAGTGATGATTCTCAAGTAGAAAGTCCAGCACAGCCTTTCCCAATCATGTGTCTGGCAAATATGTTGGACTTCATTTCCAGTCCTTCCAGCATAGACTATCACTGGGTATTTTTCTTTCAAGTCTGGCTGCGCGCACAGGAGAAATCCATAGAGAGTTATGTCAATGATGGGCAGAGCTCACACTAACAATAGTTGGGATCTACCTCTTCAAGTCCTGCTTTGCTGCCTCATTCTGGCAAGAGTTGGTGTGCTCCTGGGAGAGACGACCAGAAGTGGTAGTGTCAAGCTAAAATAGAGGAAGAAAATCATCCAGTTTCCATTATATGGTCTTGAGCACATAGCCATCATTTTCAAACAGAAGATCAAAAGTTTTTTTGAAGTCATGAACATCATTGATCGATACTATGCAAGTCTATGACTGTAATAAGTATGTGATTGATTGATAATTGATAGAAAACCAGAGGAACCATGGATTGGATTTTAAAAAGTAATTAAGGATAAATGTGAAAAGATACTGCTGAAGAGGAAAAAGAGAAGAAAGCAAACTGGATTTTAGAACAAACCATGAAAAGGGAAAAGACAAAAATAACCCTTCTGAAAGGCAATTAACCAAGAGTTCCAAAGACAAGAAGCAGTATTACAACAACTGCTGTAAAGACACTGAAAATAGAAAACTGAAAAAAAAAGAAACATCTTCCAAAAGATCTCTGAACACAGAGATTCCAACCTCATATTAGTATGCTAAGGGACACCAATGGACAAATAATAACCAGTTCAGTGAAGATCAAACAATAAGTAGATTGAAATTTTGTAGAGTACTGATATCAGCATCAAGATTCTTTAGAGTAGTCTTAGTATTAGCAGATGAAATCAGATCAATATTTCCATTATTAGCAAGTCAGAAGGCTACAAGAATTGAAAGAACTACAGAAATATGGCAAGCAACAGAAGAAGTATCGGTAATGGTTCCAACCAAACTATAACAGCAAACCTGGAGAATAACACAGTGGCCAACAAAGAAGCCGGTCTACATGTCAATACCAACATTAATGAGACTTTAGCAGACTGCACATGCTATTGTATAATATCTATAACATGCTAACAAAATAATGGTTATCTTATCCAACACAGAGCTCCACATGTAAGAACTTACAACGCTGATTTTAGAAAAATTCAAAGAGTAAGGGACTGGGAATTCCAGAACACCTCAATGTCCTCCATGTATATGCAGTCAAAACGCCACAGTCCAGACAGGACATGGCAAAACTGGCTTCAAATTGCAAATGAGTGAGACAAGACTGCATAATTACACAATAGCAGAGTTGGCAGGGATGTTGGAGGTCTTTTAGTCCAACTCCCTGCTCAAGCAGTCCAGTCTCTTCTTAAAAACTCTAATGATGGAGTGCCCACAACTTCATGAGGCAAGCTGTTCCCCTGATTATTCTCTTTATAAATTATTACCATACATACATTAGAACGTATATAAGACTACATGTTCTTAATTAGTCAACCCACCTGTGGATTTTTTATTGAGAAAAGCTGGATTGGAAAAAAATGAATATGGTTGTAAAATTGAAGGAAGAAGCATAACTTGCACTATGCTGATGATACTACTCTGAATAATTAAAAATGCAAATAATGACAACTGGCCCAGCAACCACCCAGGAAAGCCTTAAAAAGAGCATTCAGATGCCCAGTTGTGTTTCTGAGCAAAAAAATCAGAATTACACAAGACATTTTTTTTCCTGGTGACATTCTGTGTAAGTGAAAGTTGGGCTTTAAAGGAGCAGGACAGAAAGAACATTGATACTTCTCACCTTTGGTGTTCGAGAAGTCTCCTAAGAAATCTGTGGATAGCCAAGAAAATAAACAAATCCAGAGTTCTCAATGACCAAGTTCAAATTACCCTACTTGGGAGGGATTATGAGAAGACCTGGCTCTCTGGAGAAGGTTCTGAGGCTCAGTAGGGTAGAAAGAAGCAGAAGAGGCGGGTCAACAGCCCAAATACAATGATGTGGGGGCGTTGTTGGAAGACCTGAAACAAAAAGCCTAGGAACAGTTTGTCATGGAGATAAAGTTGTTTCTCTGGTTGGCAACAGTCAACACTAATCTGATAATACGTAATCAGGTGGAATCCAAATCCAAATTAGATGGAGCTCCCCATACTCTCTTTTTCTCACGTTCTCTTTGGTTCCTTGTGACAATTCACCTAGCCGGATTTAGTTTCTCATGCTGGACATGTTACTGTCTTTGCTGTAGATCATCCCAAGTGGGGAAGATGAGGAGGAGGAGAGCGACAGTGATGATGATGACATTCGAGTCACGATTGGCAATATCAAGACTGGAGCCCCATCTTATATGTATGTGTTACACCCTCCCCCAAATCCTATTCTTTACTTAGTCATGCAAGGTTTTTTTGAGATCAATGATGCTTTACTTGTTTATTTTATTTGTATCCTGCCTCTACTATTTTTATAAATGACTCAAGGAGGTGAACATATCTAATATTCCTTCCTCCTCCATTTTCCCCATAACAATAATCCTGTAAGGTGGATTGGGCTAAGAGAGACTTGACTGGCCCCAAATCACCAGATGCCTTTCATGCTTAAGGTAATAGTAGAACTCAACCCTCTCCTGATGATTGACCCAAAGTCACCCAGCTAACTTTCATACCTTAGTATGAAAGAACTTATTGTCTCCTGGTGATTGGCCAAAGTCACTCAGTTGGCTTTTGTGTTTAAAACAGGACTAGAACTCACCATCTCCTGGTGATTGGCCCCAAATCACCCAGTCACTTTTTCATGTCTAAGACAAGACTGGAACTTGCCATTTTCTGGTTTCCAGAATCTGATCAAATTTCTGCTGGATGTAGAAAGTCATCGAAGCAGCTTTCAGTTAAACCAGAGTGACTCAACCTGACACCATCCAGATAGGCTGGATTTCTGCTCCCATCATTCCCCAAAAGCCAATTAGAATGGAGGGAGGGCATTACCAGTCCAGCAGTGTTGCCTCTGCAAAGAAGATTCCACTCACCCCTTTTCCTGGATCAACCTGTCCATTCAACCAATGATTGGAACTACCCAGTGATGTTTTCCATACTGCTATTGTTTGATTTGTACTGGTGTAAGATGATTAGAGCCAAACCCTGCATAGATTGCCCAGAAGCTGCAGATCTGTCTTCATTCTCTTTCAGGGGGACTCCGATGAACCTGAATCTAAAAACAGGTCGAGGCTATGGAGCACCAGCCTCAGGTATGAATGGAGCTTTATTTTCGGTTATCTTTTTTTCTTTCGGCAAATGAATGTTTTATTCTGAATTAATGTTCAATACAATCAAAATGGCTTGTAAGTCTATCTCAGACCATATCAAGCTTTGTAACATATGCTATTAATTAATTAGGTTTATTTAATTAGTATGCTGACTCTCTTCTTTCCTTCCCTCCTTCCTTCATGTCTTTTGCCTTTTCTATTTCCGTCCTTCCTCACTCCCTCCCGGCCGTCCATGCAT
>JANHFK010001567.1:429191-441946 GCA_036250565.1 Sibynophis collaris
ACATAAACTTTTAAAACTCTAACCCACAACACGACGCTATAGAGCACTGCACACCAGAACAACAAGACACAAAGACAGTTTTTTTCCCCAATGCCATCATTCTGCTAAACAAATAATTCCCTCTACACTGTCAAACTATTTACTAAATTTGCACTATTATTAATCTTCTCATTGTTCCTATCACCCATCTCCTCCCACTTATGACTGTATGACTGTAACATTGTTGCTGGCATCCTTACGATTTATATTGACTGTTTCTTAATAAGATTTGATTGCTTATTTGTACCCTATGACTATCATTAAGTCTTGTACCTTATGATTCTTGACAAATGTAACTTTTCTCTTATGTACACTGAGAGCATATGCACCTAGACAAATTCCTTGTATGAATTCCAAATTCACACTTGGCCAATAAAGAATTCTATTCTATTCTATTCTATCTATTCTATTCTAAATACCCCATGTTCAAATGCCTGTTTTATATATAAAGTTCAGAGATAGGAAGAGAGAATTTGAATATCTATCAATGCCACTTCCATGAGATTTAAAAATGTCTGACTTTGTTTTCCCCACTGAAAATAAACCTTAAAGCACATTAATAATAATGTGGGGTGTTCATCAACATATTAAGAAACACAATTTGTTGTTCCATATATAGATTTATTTGTAGTATAGTAAGATATTTTATTATTCCATTAGCACATAGACTTTGAAGAAATGTTACTTTATCTTCATATAAACCAAATCTGGTATGATCTGTTATAGCAGTTATATCTGTTTTAGAAATCAGGGCACCCAATAAGTACTTAAATCTTATGGATGTCATTAGAGAGAAGTGCACTTAAGATCTTTCTTCTGGTCACTGGCCATAGCATACCATGACTCAGCTGTAATCACCTTTTCAAAAAAGTGGTAAAAAGATAACTTTTGAGAAACTGAGTCAGCAATTTTCATTTCATTAAGGTGCCAGGAGTGCTAGGGCTTTTCAGAGGTTTTAGCCAAAAATTCCTACTATCCTTTGCTACTATTACATTGGATGTAGTTGATGGACACTGAAGTCCTAAACAATGTAGTCTGGTCAGGAAGCATTAATTTGTTGTATAATTCGGCTTGCTGCAGTAGTTGTTGCCACCCGCCATCTTTGTCGGCTACTACTGCCATCCACCATCATAGTTGAACCAGAGGTATATAGCTTTTATTCCATGCATTATTTATTCCCAAAATTTCTGACACTTTGTTTAATACTTACAGATCTAGAGCTTTGTTTGGTTTTAAAGGGTTTGATGAGATTTTCTTTGTACGGAAAGTAGCAGGTAAACAAGTTATGTAGCTATAATAACAACAAACGGAACAGAAAATGCTTTGTAGGTGTACTCTTTTATGGCCTTCTAATCCTCCTCAGAGCATTCTCCTTGGATTAGTAAAGAAGCTCTAGGAATAAAATAGCATATGCATTGAGATTAATTTGCCGCATCTCTTTTTCTGGCCTGTTTTTTGTCTCCTAAAATATCTCTTTTTTGAGTGTCGGCTAAAAGGCAGATATTGTAAGATGGCACTGTAGAACTTATTTGCCTTATCTTGTTTTCCTCTGGATTACAGTGGTTGAATTTACAAGCATAATGATATTTTTTTCCTAATTGCCAACTCACTATGAGGGTAATCCAGTTCTGCTGATAGTCAAGCTGTGTTCTTTCTGACTGGTGCATTAAGTTCAGTAATGAGAATTCCACCGGCCAAATCTTGCCCTTAATTAGACCTCTGTTATGCTATTGCTTCCTAATTCTGCCCTTGGTGACATCTGCGTGGCTCAGCTTTTGTCAGTAGGGCTACCAGGTGTGTGAACAAAACCAAAGCCAGTTGATAATTTTGATGGTAATGATTTAATTCCATAATCAAAAACAGTTTAGCTGCTGGGAAAACAGAAGCAGAATAGAAAATAGAACTCGAATAGATTTTTAATTTGTCAGTGCTCTACAGTTTGGGGTGATGGTTTATAGTGGTTAAGAAATAGATTCATTTCATCTCAGCCATTGTTGTCATGCTGTGCTGAACACGGTCCAATTCTCAAGTTGAAAACAAACTATATATTAAGATAAACACAAGACTCTTTCCAAAAATGGAATTCCATAACGATCTCTCTCTTAGAACTGGACAATAAAACTGTACATTTGCACAAAAAAAAAGTACACTGTACACAAAGAGTGCACAATAAAGCTGCACCTTACACATTTTCACCAATGGCATTCTACAGTGGTGATGTATCAAGATAAAGGACCCTAGGAACCATCTCACCCCAAAGGGATTGGTCTAATCCATTCAGTACTGCAGAAAAGGCATGAGGTGGACCCCATTGGACAAGGAATTTCAGCTAGCTCCCACCCTCTGGAATATTGTGTCTTTCAAGTTAAGATCCACCCCAATCCTCTCGGCCTTTCATAAGAACCTCAAAATTTGGCACTGCCAAGTGGCCTAATTGGGCATGTTGGAGATGGTTGGTGAATTAAGTAGAATCCACCCCCAAGGATTGTTGTTTTAATTTATTTAATTTCGGTTTATTTAATTTTTAATGTTTGTATTTCTGTTTCTATGGTGTTTGTATGCCACCCAGGGTTGCTTTAAATGAGATAGGCAGCATATTAAACAAAACAAAAACAAAGCAATCAGTAAAATAAGGAAGCACTTGTTAAATTTTACTACATTTTAGGAGAAGAGAATGGGAAGGGAAATGACAGCAGGCTAATCTGATTGATCTGAACTCAATTTTCTCATGTAAATAAAATATCAGAAAGGTAATCCAATTCTACCATATTTGTTGGAAAATTTCAAGTTTCCTATTTGAAGCATAGTCCTGAACTGATGGAAATGTTTGATTGGAATTCTGGATGATTCCATTCACATAATTTTATAGCATCAAAAATGGGACTTGCCTGTATTGTTTCCAAGTCTTGTCACCTAATCCAAGGATTCCCATGTTAACAGGATGAACTAAGAATATAGATTTAATTTGAACAAAGTGATGTAGCGAGAAGAACCTGAAAAATTTCTGGCAAATTTTACTACCCATTTTTCAGATTCTTCCTCTACAGAGGATATTACCCTACAGTACAACAAAGTCCTTTAAAAGTGAAAAAGAGAGAGAGAGAGAGAGAGAGAGTAAGGAATTGATGCTGGTTCTATTGGTTGAAAATGGGTGAGGACAAGGAGGTAGGGGTTAATAATGTAACCTTATGTAGATTTATATCACATGCTAGTTGTAGATCTTGCCAATCTATGCTTTGCAGGCCTCCAAAGAAACTGTATTGTGAATTAACAGTGAACCAGATGTTTGGCTTGAAAGATATCTGTGTTGAAACAGGGAGAGGAAAAAAGAGATGTTCATCATAATATCGAAGTGGGAGGAGGAGAACTTACGGGATGAGTGATGATACTTCCTTTTGTTCCTTTAACTTCCACATCTTACAATTGCAGCCAAATTAACTAGCAACATCATTTAGCATCACTCCAGGAATATTTTTGTGAGTAAAATATTAGTCCTATTGGGATTTCTCCTCCCCCCCCCAACAAATAGCTCTAAATGATCCTCCCCCAATGTCTTTTTTTTAAAATTCCACCTCCTAATTGCCAAAATGAGCCATAGACCTTTGCATAGTGCAAGAGATAATGTAACCAAATGTTGCAGGAGCTCTCATATTCCAGAAGTATATTATACATCTTAGAAAATATGAAATTTACCAACAACCCAAGAAGGATGCTGTGAGGACAGAAAGAAGAATCTTATTTTAAAGCCTTTTTGGAAATTAGAAAGATTACACAAGTGAGAAAGTCTAAAGGGAATAGGTGAAGTAGCCCCAAGATATTAACTTTTAAATGCAGAGTTAAAATTCAATTCCCAGACAAGACCCCTCCCCCATTCCCCCATTACTCTGACGTGGTTTACTAGCAAGGTTATTGTCTTGTTTTGTGACATTGTCAAATACTGTGAACCCAGGAGACCAGAGCATAAATTAAGAGGAGTCCTTTTATCCAGCCTACAACAGGATCCTTGTATTATATCTCCCGAAAGACATACTCAAAGGGAGCACACGTGTGCCTGAAAAGTCGTATTGTTCATTTTAAAATGAAAAGAGCTATTTTGGTGTGTAGCACAATATCTGGGAAAATGAAAGATTTGCAGATTAGATATGTCAGGCAGTTATTAATCAACAGCAATACAGAAATGGGGGAAGGCAAATTAGAAAAAAAGAGGGGAGGGGATAAATGCCTGACTGTAAGAAAGATGGATGGCACCTAAGTTACCACAGAAGAGGAAAAAGGAGACCTGGTTTTTCTGAAGAATAACATACTTTGTGAAAAAGCCAAATAGATTCTGACACCTTTGAGAACATGGAGATACGTTAAAGCCATACAATGAAGTCAAATAATAAAATAAAATGTTCTTTTTTAATGCCCTCATCTATCTGGAAAGCACCATGTTGGAAAGGATGGTATAATGAGAAAGTAGAAAAAGAAGGGGAAAAAGAACAAGTACAAAAGCCATTTCATAGGAAAAATGCAAAGCAATAAAACATCTGTAATGCTAACTTAATAAAGCAATACACGTCGTGATTAGAAAACTATAAAACATGACAAAATGCAAAAAACAATCTATGAAAACTGCATTGAAACAAAATGACAGGATCCAAAATCTCTCTCCCTCCCTTCCTCTCTCTCTTTCTCTCCCTCCTTCCCTCCCCACTCTCTTTCTGTTTCTCTCTCTCTCTCTCTCTCTCTCTCTCCCTCCCTCTCCCTCTCTTTTTCTGTCTCACTCAAGTAGTGAAATCTACTTACCTTCCCTAATGGTTCGGAAGTGCGCGCTCTGCCATAGTCACATCCGATATTTGACCCTCTGTGCATGCGCAGACAGATTTGCACATATGTAGAGGGTTAAAAACCAAGAAGTAACAACGTTCGGGTGTGTGGGCGGAGCCTCGTGCTGCCACCGCTACCGGTTTACTGAACCACGCGCCGTCACTGCATGTGAGCAAGACAGAACCGGCAGGATTTCACCACTGGTCTCCCCCTCTCAACTTAAGAAGATCAATATGGAAGCCAGTGGAGTCTTCCTTCTGTGTGTCAGGATTCTAACTCTTAAATTCAACATGTATCCAAAATTGGATTGAACTGTATATGCAGTGTATTACTTTTAAAGAAGAGTATATATGAGACCATGAAAATATCCATTCTAAAGTGGACTCACATATTATCACTGTCAGCATCATCATCTAGATTTCATATGGTTTCTCACTTCAATGGAGGCTAGGCAGTTGACAGAATATAATACTAAATTAAAAACAATTAAAAATATAAACAAAACCAAACAAGACACCCAAGATTAAAAACAGCCAATAAAACAAAGCATGACAAGAACCTCCTCCACTTTCCCCAACACAGGTCTGGAACCCAATCCAGGTTTTAAGGAGAGGGGGACCATCCATATCTCTGGAGAGATGCTTTTGCAGAAGGTGCAGCTGTGACTGATTCTTAAAAGAATGAGACGCAAACAGAGGTGGAAAGAGATAATGTCCGAGATAGAAAAAGACAGAGGGAGAAGTAGAATAATTTAAATTATACTATGTATGGTAAGTATGGTAAGTATGCTAGGTGACAATTGATGATCTGTTCTAGTCCAAAGGAAGACAAATATTATGGGTCTACTTGTTTGTTTATGAGAAAATAAGTTTTAGTCATGAGAGATAGTAGCAAAGTAAGGCTGGAATCAATTATCTACCGTACCTATGAACTACTAGAAACCCATAAATCTTGTATCTCTTGATCTACGTTCTGCTTGCCCCCTGCTCTAGTCCAACGATGAAGAAAATATGTTATATCAAATAGAACAACTGACTAAATGTTTCATCCCATCAATCCCTTCCAAAATTCTCAGCTGCTTTATGCAAGCAAGAATCTGACCACGTGTCTTGACATTTCCGTTGGGTAAAACTTTGCATTCGTTTCAGACCGTGCAGCGATTCTTTCCTTTCTGATAAGTTATTTTCTTGCAGACATTTCATTGCCCAAACTAGGTAATGTCATCAATGTTAGTAAGGAGTGGGGTTTGCTCTCTGTTTATATTCTAGTGGCTTGCCCTGTCAGTGTTTGTGGTGGTGCTGTTGGAGGTTCTTGGTTGGACTGTTTCCTGTTAGCTTGTTTGGAAGTTCCTTGATCGGGTTATTGTTTACTTGATTGTTGGTCTGACGTTAATCTTGGTATTAATCTATCCTCATCTGGGCGTTGATTGCTTGTGGGGAGCTGTTTTAGTCTTTTTGTTTCCTTTTTGGATTGTTGATTGTCTCTTTTGCACAGTATATAGATGTTGTTTATAGACTAGAGGTCTATTGATGACTAATTTGTCAGAATGTCAGGCTTCTAGAAATTCTCTAGCATTTTTAAAAATTCAAAATACTTTGTGTAGAACTAAATGTAACTTTTTATGATTATCCGGTGAGCACATTTCTTTTCATATCCTAAAATGAATTCAATCTGGACAAAGATAAAAGAAAAAAAAAAAAGGATGCAGAGGTGAAATGAAGTTGAGGCTGAAGCAACTGTAGGAATGGACTGACCTAGATTTGAAAGGGCACATAATACTGTACTGCTAAAATGAACAGAGTTGGGTCATATGGTTCACCAATGAACGGGTCATCTTTATAGAGGAAAGGAATCAACGAACATTTTGGTGGATGGAATGACAACAGTATTAAACTGGCAAAGCAAGTTATACCGATCCTCAAGAGGGTTAAATGAAGTTATAAGACAAACAGCTTGGAAAACACAGAAAGGGGTGTGCAAAGAAATAAATAACTCGTATGGGGAAATGGAGAAGAAAAATATAAATAGGAGCTTATGAAACTAAGAAAACCAAAGTACGCTTCAGATGTCACAAGAAATCAGATAATAAGGTAATAATATGAAGCGTGGTGAGAAAGAACACTCCAGTGGAGAGTTTAATGTTGGCTAAGTGTTTATTGTTCACCAGTCGGGAATATAGGAAAAAGTGAAAAAAAGCACTTGCAGCTGTTTCAGGAGAATGTTCCAATGTTTGTCACCCCACAGCAACTTCCCAGTAATCCTGAGGTGGGTATTCAGGAGAAATAAAATATAGATAAAAATCTGACATCATTCCATTACTCAGAATAATTTGGAGATAGTGTAAAGAAAAGAAAAGAAAAAAGCTTGGGTTGATCAATGGAAATATTACTTGCCTGAAACACAAATTAATCTTGTTCACATCTGAAAAGAATGTGGGTTTCTATCGATATTTTGGAGTCTCACTGAATGTGTGGCCATGTCTGAAGGCAGGCCAGGATCAAGTTTGGACCCCCTTTAGTATGAGAGAGCATTGCAGGGGTGTATTTTTGTAGAACACAGAGATAGTGGAGCTGACTCATGTCACTTCCTTCCTTCCTTCCTTCCTTCTTTCCTTCCTTCCTTCCTTCCTTCCTTCCTTCCTCCCTCCTCCCTGTGCACACCTTGTAACATAGAATTACAGAAGAGATGACAGAAAGATCATATGATTTTGACAACTAATTGTATAGCAAATGCAGACTGCATCCGTCTGTCTGTTCATCTACACCCCCTACTCTCTCTCTCTCACACACACACACATACACACACAGATGTGCAATATAAAAGCCCCACTACTGGTTCCTTGGCAGTAGTAGAAACCCCTCCCTTGGCAATCTTCCTTAGGCAAGACGCTTTAGTCCATCCCATAAGTCAATCTTAACAGTGAATCTGATCTTGATCCCTTTTAGTCACATTCAATCCTTCTATCAATTTCCTAATGTCAATAGAAACCTGTCCAGCTTGGTTTTGCTTGCTTATCTAGGTAGCTTGTAACTTCGACTAGCTCCATTTCATATCTGAAAACTGATAATCCTCCACTTATGAAAGAGATTGTATTTGGCAGAACAACAGCCATGATGGCCCCAAAGAATAATATTAAAGGCAAAGGAAAAAAGTAGTTTATTTAAGAGAAAATAAAATCAAGAGTATATTTTGGAGTGTTTGTAATTTATTCCATGAGTGAAGCAATCTACACATTGACAGAATGTAATGGGTGCATATGAATCAGTTATACACATTTTCCATGTATTTGCCCAGAAGATAGAAGACAAAAGTCAAACAAAATTCATTCTTAAAAAGTACATTATGTTCTGTAAAATGTTTTTTGTAAACATGCATTCTAACAAGTTTTTTTTTCTTTTTTCCTTTTAGTTGAGACCCATATTATGGCCAGCTGACACATGCAGCTTATTTTGGGAGGCAATGAA
The DNA here is from genome assembly GCA_036250565.1 of Sibynophis collaris. Classification (NCBI taxonomy): domain Eukaryota; kingdom Metazoa; phylum Chordata; class Lepidosauria; order Squamata; family Sibynophiidae; genus Sibynophis; species Sibynophis collaris. The sequence goes on from JANHFK010001567.1 coordinate 437,504, forward strand.
ATTTGTAAATCTTGACTTCTTAAGCATGTCTAACAGATATACATCTCCTAGTAATAATAATAAGAAGACTGCACAAACTGAGTATAAAAATGGCATGGCAAATTGGAACAATAGTGCATTGGAATATCTGCAGTAAATACCATTTGTTTGCAAACAAGAACTAGTGGGACTGCAATATAGACAGAGTAGAAGAAAATGAAGAAATGAAAGAGCTCTGGAACTTTAGAATACAAAAAGACAAGCACCTGCTATGTGACACCCCAGACATAACAATTATTGATAAGAAAGGCAAAGCAGTCTGGAAAGTGAATACTGCAGTACCTGGAGGCAATAAAATAGAAGAGAAAGAATTGGAGAAAAATCACAAAATGCAAAGATCTGCAAATAGAAGTAGAACCACTGTGGCAAAAAAAAAACCAATGATAGTACCAATAATAATTAGGTGACTTGGCCGCAATTCCAAAACACCCGGAGTACCTTGCGAATATCATCAGCATTGACAAAATCACCACCAGTCAATTGCAAAAGGCAGTTTTACTTGGAATAGCTTACATCCAACGATGATACCTTTAATACCTTCAGATAGTATCTGCCTACCCCAGACTCTTGGGAAGGACTTGATAGGTGGCTAAAAATACAGTTTAGACATCTGGCTCTCTGAGCAACCAACGACAAAAGTAATATTTGTAAACATTTTTTTTGCACTCCATTATATTAGGAACAATTTCAGGCTGGCATTTTTAAATAAAATTCTCCAGTATTATTCATGTAGATTCTTTGCAACTGAAGGCAGTTTATTTAATGTATTTATTGCATTTATAAATTTCTCCCCTACCTATCAGCTGCCTAGGGCTATGTACAATAAAAACAATTAAAGCTCACTATAAATCCAAGAAGCAAGGGAGCCAAAATCATTTAATATGCTTTCAGAACAGTATTAAAATAAGATAGTTTTACTTCTTCTGTAGTTCTGGCTTACCCCACTTGCAAAACAATATTGAAAAGTGAGTTTGGATTGACTTCATTTTTGTCCTGGAGGGAGCACTACAGTCAGGATGCTGCTAATAAAAAGACCCTGTTTTAAAGAGCCATCAGTCTAGTTCTCTAGCTGGTGGGGCACAAGTATGACTATAGGTCAAGGGGTGGGGTGGGGGATGTCACCAGGCAATATGTAAGATATGCATAAAGAAAGTCTTTTCTTTTGACTCCAAGGCCCAATTCAACATATTTTTGAAATTATTTGTAGTGCACCATGACCTAAAGTTCTTAGAATGATTACAAAGGGAACAGAAAATAAAGCATCTGAGTACAGCAAAGCCTTTAAATATGTTCCCATTGTTTCTAATGATTTCAGGTGAGGCATTATAGATAATTCTATGGTGATTCCATCTTTGGAGAACTGGTCCCTAAGGTGGCAAAACAATACTGATATAGGAGGATTTGCTCCCTTTTTATCAGCACTTGTGTAATTTTGATCACCACACTTGCAAAATAGTATTAAAGAGCTGGAAGGGCAACCAAGATGATTCATGGGCTGAAGAAAGTGCCCTATAAGAAACATTATGTCTGGCATTTTTTTAGCCTGAAGTAAAGATCAAAGTGGTATATCAAAAGTACATAATAGGAAAAATGTTTACAGAAGGAATCTAAAGTGGCAGGTAAAATGGAGTAAACAATTGCAAACTATACTGTACATACATGGGGGGAAATTAGAGTAAGTATGTGACTTTCAGGGATTTTGGTGTAATGTTTACAAAATATTTGTTAAGAACCGAGAAAAAAGGACTATGGAATGAATGCTGTCCTACCCACTAAGATATATAGAAGTAAGTGTTGGGTACATCTGAAGAAACATTAAAAAAAAAAGCTGAATACAGTAGAAATGGGCTACTTAAGAAGTAATAAAACAAGAAGAGAGAGGCTTTGATGAATGTGGATTGAATACAGAAGTGAGTGATCAATATGAAAGAAAAACATTGAACTATTTTGGTTATGCAGAGAGAAATGAATGAAAACTGCACTGTAAACACATTTCTGAAGGAAAGAGTGAATGGGCTAGGGGAAAGGGCAAGGGAAAGAAATAGAATCCACCAGAAAAAAAATGGGATTGGATGAAATTTGTGGAAACCTCAAAAATGGATAACTGAGAAGCCTAAAGAACAAAAGGCAACAAATGACTCAGCATGGGGATGTGAAAACAAGGACACTTTTGGTGTTTTGCCTCTTAAGGTATTAGTGCTTGTTGCCACTCACTAAAACCATATATTTTGAAAATTGGGACCGATAAAAGGATGCGTTTCTCTATACAGTTAAACTGTGAAATTTGCTACAATTAGATGTGATGACAGATGATTTAAAATCAGGACACTAAGCCAATTTGAGATAATGGCTAAAGCAGTGGCGAAATCCTGCCGGTTCTGTCCAGCTCGTGCGTGCCGGTAGCGGCAGTGGCGCGTGGTTCGGTGGCAGCATGAGGCTCTGCCCACCCACCCGGATGATGTTACTTCCTGGTTTTTAACCCTCTGCGCATGCGCAAAGTCTTCTGTGCATGCGCAGAGGGTCAAAAATCAGATGTAATGGTGCGCGGAATACACACTCCCGAACCGGTAGGGAAAGTAAGTAGATTTCACCCCTGGGCTAAAGACATCAGACTAGGAATGGGGTGTTGGTACTACCTGAGACGCCCTTTCTCTGGACGGTGGGACCAGCAGCCAGGCATGGGTTAACTCCGTCAGTAGCCAGATTAGACCGAGTCTGTCAGTGTGAAGCTCCACCCATTCCTCTAGCTCTCCACCTTTCAGCAAGAGAGACACTGCAGACTGACGTATGACCCTGAAACAGAGAAACCAGAAAACCCCGACCCCCGACCCCTACCCTGCCAAACCCCAGGATCGGCATGAGAAAGGGCGGGGCTGGCTGCTGCTCCCACCGTCCAGAGAAAGGGCATCTCAGGTAGGGCCAAAGCCCCATTCTCCAGTAAGGTGGGACCGCAGCCAGGCATGGGACATACCAAAGCTGGCAGTCTCATAGGGAGGGAGATGTCTGGTCCTGGGCCCCAAGGTCTTGGTGAACCCGTTGAAGAACCCGCCTGCCGAAGGAAGCCTCACCGAGGCATATTTATCCAATTTATAGTGCCGGATGAAGGGGTTAGGGGAGGACCAGGTGGCCGCTCTGCAGACTTCCTCCAAGGAGGCCTGAGTTGCCCAGGCGACTGATGTAGCTGCACTCCTGGTGGAGTGGGCCGTAATCCTGGGTGGGGTCGGCAAGGCCAAGCTGTCATAAGCTTTCGCAATACAGGCCCATCCAGCGACCTAAGGTCGAGGAAGACACTTTATGGCCCAGGGTAGAGGGCTGGAAGGCGACAAACAAGGACTCCATGCGCCGGATGGAAGCCGTTCGGGACAGGTAAATCCGAAGGGCCCGATGCACATCAAGGGAGTGCCAGGAGCGTTCCAATGAACGGCGGGGGTTGGGGCAGAAGTCGGGAAGGATAACCACCTGAGCCCTGTAAAAGGTGGAATTGATCTTGGGGAGGAAGGTGGGGTCCAGGCGCAAAATGACCCTATTGGAGTGGAACATAAAGAGGTCACCCCTGGTGGATAGGGCCACCAGTTCGGAAATGCACCTGGCCGAGGTAACGGCCACTAAGAATGCTACCTTGAAAGATCCTCCAGCACAGGCTGAATGGCCTCTATCTCTAGGAGATGACGAATAGCCAAATCCATGAGAAGGCGGCTGTGACAGAGGGTGGACTGGGGACAATGAACGAAGTGATCCGGGGGGGTGGAAAGGAACTCCAGGGAGAGTCCTGAGCAGATTGTCTCCCTGACCCAAGCATCTGATGACACAATGTCCCACTGAGCAGCAAAGGCCACCAGATGGCCTCCGATGGGAATATCCGGGAAATAATCACCGTGACCTGCGGAAGGGACGACCCGGATCCCCCCGAAAGGACCTTCTGGGAGGGAAGGCCTGACCCTGTCTGTCCTGTCTATCCTGGTAGTGCCCTTTTCTGGGGGGGAAGGACCTGGGGGGTCATGGGTAACCAGATGAGGAGGAGGAGCCCCAAAAGGAAGATTGCCTGAAATAGGGGCCACTCCTGGAGTCGGGCCTATGGGACAAGTGCAGAAGTATCTTGCGTTTGTCACGGGACTCTATCAAAAGGGGTTCCAAGGAACTGCCACACAATGAGTCTGGTGAATAAGGTGCCGCCGCCAGGCACCATTTGTTTTTGACGTCGGCTTGCCACTGGCAGAGCCAGAGAAGACGACGAGCTGAGGTGGATGCCCCCATGGATTTGGCTGCAAATCGTGAAGCGTTAAGAGTGGTGTCAGCAAACAATTCAAGGGTGGCCACCAATTTGGATATGTCCAATTGTGTTCTGGTGTCAGATGCGGGCAAGTGGTCTCTGAGCTGCTTCAACCAGAGGATGGATGCCCGATT